>JAOYSI010008593.1:0-11425 GCA_025775065.1 Hiodon alosoides | reverse complement strand
CCCCCCCCCGCCCCCCCGCCCCCCCCCCCCCCCCCCCCCCCCCCCCCCCCCCCCCCCCCCCCCCCCCCCCCCCCGCCGCGCACAGCTGCCCTGCTTGGACCTCCTTGGCCCAGGTGCCGGGGGAAGGGCTAAAACGATGTCACAGGAGGGGCCGTGTAGATTAACGCTGGGGGTGTCCTTCACAGAGGAGTGTGAATGCCAGACCAACTGGGGCCAGTCCTCGGCCTGTCTGTCTCGCGGGCTAACGAGGAAATTCATGCCGCAATGCAACTTCTCCCCACTCAGCACCGAGAGCGGCGAGGTCGGCTGTGGCCGTTTCCCAGCAGACACGCGGGGGAAAAGAAGAGGCCGCGTGGCGAAGACTTCCGCTGCAGTCACAGGCACTCACCATGTGGCTTTCTTTCTTCACATGCAGTTTTATTAAGATATCCAGGTCTCCGTTCTCTCCTTCTTGCCACATCTCAACGGTCTGAAATTTATAAGCCACATCAAAACTGAAAACTAAATAGCACACAGAAGATTCTACTTTGCATCATAAGGATTCCTGAGATCTAACCAGGAGAGCCCACTTACTTATTCCCGTTCAGATATATTAACTTTACCTATGGCATTGGATTGCAGATAACACCATAAAGGGGCTACTAAAACTTAGCTTTGAAGCAACAGCAGGAATAATAGACCCTTTTCTTCACACTACATAGATACCTTTCAGTCCATCATCTAGTTCACAACCTCTGGGCTATTCAGAGGTGCGATGAGGACGTGGACACGCTCACAGGTACACAACCTCACCTGGGACACAGTGTAAGGAACCTCCTGCGGCAGAAGCTCCAGAAGCTTCTCTCTAACTGAGTTGGTGCAGATCTCCTGTGGGCTCTGGTCAGTCAGCACTCCGCTGCGGTACTGCCAGGACCCCGGCTTTGCCTCCACCACCAAGTACCTCTGAGGAATGGACATATCGCATCAAACACACGCCGACAGTCATGGTGATGTGAGCTGGTCCAATCATTAAAGTAAACATACAGTTGCCCAGCAAGTCTGACACAAGCATGCAGGTCACTGGGATATTAATGAATGGAAAAATCTTCCACCCCGTTTCATAAGGGTGTAGAGTCTATTATCCCCATCTACAGAAGTGGGCATACCTTGAGTGCCTCCACCTCCTCTGCATCAAGTGCCGAGAGCATGAACACGTCCAGGAAGTGAGGCCAGCCCTGCCGAGGCCTTAGTTGCTTCAAATTATTCTTACTGAGCCCTTCTGTTGTGGCGTCAACAGCTGTGTTTTGAAGGGTATTAAAGGCTTCCGTTTCCTGTTCCCTTAGGCTCAGGGTGGCAGGCTCCACCGCAGCGCCCTTGCCTCGCCCCTCAGACAATGGCTTGCCCACTGACCTCACTCGCAATTTTTTCCCATTGACCGTCCCTTCAGTCAACCCCGCTGTGATGTCCAATAGCATACTCTTATTTTTTAAAAGATCCACCTGCAATAAAAGATAGTGTTGGCTCCTTGAGAGGGACAGTCATTGTCTGCCTTTCATTGGAAGTCACTTTCATGGTTGCTTTGCCATAGATTAAGTAAAATTGTGTAAATGTTTTGAAGGCGAATACGGACACAGTAGTACCTTATTCAGGACAAGGACTGAAGGGATGTCAGGATTTTGGGCCAAGACTCTCAACACCTCAGAGTCTAGTGCATCGCGCGTCCATTTTTCCGACACATCCACAAGAACCAGTACTGCAATGTGAAACGTTAGCACAATTGCCTTCCATGCTCTGATTCGGTTCTGGTCAGTAATATTGCAGTCTTTTGTTAGTGGAAAGAAATCTTACCAAGGTCAGCCTCCTGAACTGAATTCCAAGGATCCACAAGAAGAGACTTTTCCAGCTGGTGCCTGTGGAAAAAAACACACCAATTTTAGATTGGCCTATTTTAGTGCCTAAATATCAAGTAACCCACTACACTAAAACAAAACTAAAAAGCAATACAAAATCTTAAAGCTGAAATTACCTTTTCACTTTGGAAGGAGTAGTGAGACCAGGAGTGTCTAATAAGATCTAAAGGAAATAAAGAATTGGAGTGAAGTGTTACGCGAGAGCAGCGATTCAGTTACGGAAATGGATTATAAAAACTAAAAGATTATGTCCAAATTAAATAAACTGTCATCAAGACTGACTTAAGCATTTACTGTGGTTAAAAAAAAATTATTAATAGCGGAACCTAATTAAAATGAATTAACACTTACAATTTGGATGTTATCCTCATTGAGGATGCCTCGGGCCTGAGTCCGAGTCGTGTGAACTTTCTTTGATACAGCGAACACCTGTGATAAACTCCATTAGAAGCTTCACATTAAAAATGTTTCTTAATACGCAGGATACTTTTCTCACTAACAGGGCGAATAAACCATGCAACGCCATTTACCTTTCTTCCAAGGAGTTGATTAGACAAAGAAGATTTCCCAGCATTTGGGGCACCGATGATAGCCACTTTCAATACCTTTTTGTTTTCAGGTTGATTTGGATTGTTTCCTAAAACAGGTGTGTTAAGAACCAAGGGGATGAACACAAGAAAACAGTTCTACGCAAACAATGTAGCTTCATTTGAAACTGAAAAATTCATAATAATAGTAAGCATGTTTATTTCTGATCACACTGCAACGGTACATTATAAAATGTTGTACATGCACCGTCTTTAAATATAATGCATAAAAATATGTATAAAATATTAAAGATGGTATGGACCACTGATGAAAATGGCGACACAATAGAAATGAGACAATATGTATGAACATTACGCTACCCAATATACACTGAGACTCGTTTTGCAGTGAAAAGAAAAATGCAGTCTGAGATTACCGCAGTTAGGCAGAATTGAGGCCGGATTATGACACGTGCTGTCATGTGTTTCAGTCGCCTTGTCTTTAGGTAGCTTTGTCAAAACCGCCTCCGATGAAATTAAACAGACAGGACTGAAGTGAGTAACAATTTGTCCATTGACCCTCGGACGGCGCAAAACTCCACCTTGAGACGAGACGTGGAATATAAACATTTATGTTGAGGACATCGTACGGAAAAAAAACAGGTAATAACATAGCCAGCTAGACTTCCGTAAGCACACACGCGCGTTGTTTAACTACCATAGCTAACAAGCTCCGTGCGGTGGTGTTACAAGAATAAAAATCAGACCAATGATTTTCTATCAGATCTATCTATTTTACCTATTAGTGAGACTGAATAGAAACATATAGTAAGATTAAGTGGTGTACACAATTATAATAATTATTATACAATTATAGAGACTAAATATGATTTAAAAACAAGTCTACTTAGCGTTTTGTGGCTACCATCCAGCCTTATCGCAGTTTTTATTCTAAAATATTGTTCAAACAGCTGGTTTTTCAATTTCTACACTTTGTGGTTTATCTTGACATATTGAGAGATACCAATTCAACGTACAAACCTGTTTCAAGAAACGGTATCGCAATTTCAAGTGGTAAATTCACATGACCGTTATATGAAAAACGAATAGATTTTCGCAAAATTGAGTTGCAAACCCGTAAAGCCATTTTCGACAGTTATGTCGATCTACTACTTTAGAACTTCAGCCAGTCTTGAT
This sequence comes from Hiodon alosoides, assembly GCA_025775065.1. Classification (NCBI taxonomy): domain Eukaryota; kingdom Metazoa; phylum Chordata; class Actinopteri; order Hiodontiformes; family Hiodontidae; genus Hiodon; species Hiodon alosoides. Next base: position 7,812 of record JAOYSI010008593.1, on the reverse strand, counting down.
AGTGCAAGGTTATCCCATATGCCCCGTTTATTTACTTCCACATTATCTAATGGGTGCCGACATATTGTTCCGACTAACAAGGAATTCGATAAGAGAGTCCTCACTTATATGATATGCAATCCAAATCTCTAGTGACATCTAGAGGACAAGAGGCTCGTTTGTTAGTCACAAGCCCTTCACATCAAAATGTATACACTTAAGGAACAACACTATCATTAAAGCGAGATTAATGTTATCATGCTGAAAAACGTATGTATAAACAAACTGAGAGATTAATTTGGGGCGCCTCTAATTGAAACTGTGTATGGAGAACCATGGCGGAGGCTTTTACAAAATTCTCTAAACCATCTGAACATGGGATTTTGCCATTTTTAAAATCTCTTTTAAGCAAAACTGATATTTTGGAACAGTGCTCAGATTGATACATTTAATAGATGTTTTAAATGACTTGTAAATCAAAGGAGTGCGAGGAAAACATTGTCTTGTTAGCACATTGTTAGTTTTTATGATCAATGCTCTTTGTTGTCACTCCCCCCAGGGGACTTATTTACCTAATAATAGATCAGAAACTGGAATGTTATTAGTTTATTTTATAAGAAAATGCAAAAAGCATTTATTATGAAATTATTATTGTTTTTGCTTAATTGAATTTGCCATTCTATTATTTAATTGCTTTTGACTATAAATGACAAAGTTGATCATAAAAAGAACATAAATAATATGCACCCTAGAACTCAAACCATTTGAGTAGTCAGCGGTCGTAGAAAACTTCAAAATAATGAGCTTTGTGTTCACATATCACATTAATTTTATACACGGTATCTCCCACAAACAAGGCAAAAAAGTATATTCAGAGCAGATTATTGAAGAGTAAATTTCTTCTTATAGTTCAAAGTGGTCGATCCCTCAAAAGCCGTGAAGCATGTGAAGCACCCTTGACCTATAGTGAAAAATAGGGTCTAGACTAACATGGCTGGACAAGTCTGACAGGTTAATATTGTGTGCCATGTCAGTCTGGGGCTGGAAAGCCTGGGCACAATCGGGAATGTATCTTTATCCATCACAAAATAATCGATGCAAAGTCTGCAATTTTGTGAGTAAGTTTTATAGCTGTCGAGATATTAATCCTTGGTTAGATTTTGATAGACACGGACACAGCCTTCAGAATGCTTTTCAGTGTCCAGCCCATGTATGGGGTTTTTTTTTTTTTGGCTTCCATTACACACACTTACAGGTTCTTCATTGAAAAACAGAATACTTCTGTTGCCGAATTTACACAAAGCATATAGCTACCGTTGATTTATGTATAAAAGCTAAGCCAGATTCAACATTAGAATTTTTATTTCAACTAAAACTGAAGGTCACTTGACCATGAAAGATGATGACCAAACTGTAAGAGTACATTTCACTTTAAATAATGACTTTAATATCTATGATAAGCTATCTGCGGAATGTACTCTTGATGGAATAAACACTCAGAGAATATATTGCCAGAGCTATAAAAATGACACGACTGTGGGTACATAGAGTACGCAGAGAGAGCAAATGCTTTCTTTTCACCCATCAAACATACTGACTGGAAATCCTTTAAGGACCAACTCAGAGCTTAACAAATACCTCCGCCGGGAGAACTGAAGAATATCAGGTGGCTTACAATCCATCACGAGCCACCTTTGAAAAGACAAAACAGAAGTAACCATTAAAAAAAAAACCCTAAAAAAAAAACCATACTAGACAATCGACTAAATACATAACAGAAAGAAAGGTAAGAGAAATGGATTGACACTAAGCCAAGGAAGTTACATTTAGCTAGATGACTGCCATGTAATTAAGGTATCATCGGAGAGATTGCATTGACACCCACAGCCACACTTCCAATTCCCTCTAATACTGCACTTCTGGGCTGGTCCCGCATGTGGTTGCTCCATGTGCAACATCGCCGGGATACTTTCTTGTGGCAAATTGACCGCCTTAGCTTTACCCTTCAAACTAGTTAAAATGGTGCTCTCAGGACCGAAGGAGTGGTCTTTCAATGGACCATTTACTCAAGCCAGACCAGCAACCACTGCAGATTTAGACTGCAGAGAGAATGAGGATTAAAAATACATTCACCAAAAAAGAAAACATTTCCCACAAGTCTCATTAGAGTGCACAGAATAACCTTTAAAAAAATCAGCATTGCGTACTTAAATCAAAGATGTTATCCCTTTGAACTCTCTGCCAACAATAAAAACCACCAATATCCTGTAAAAGTATTCCTCAGTGCCATTCCTTTTGTATGCGCCATCTTAGTATACTTCTGAAGATACTAGCTGCTGTCATGTCTCATTCTTCAGCTAGGTCTCATATTTGGCCATTTAAGGGCTACAAATAGATATGCAATCAAACAGCTGCTGCAGCACCATTTCAACCTTGCTGCTGGCGAGGAATAACAAAGTTAATGAAATGGTAAGCTCTAGACGTGAATGTGACAGAGACGAGCGGTGGGAGGATAGCTATGCTGCACAAAACATTTGCTAATCCAAAACAGATGACTGAGTCCTAAAATACAAGCTGTACAGCTGCTACATCCTTTATCATGCCTGCATTAAAATGCTTTTTAACAGAAAAAAAATAAAATAAAAAAAATATATATATATACCCAGAGCGCACATTTGTCGCTCTGATTTTCAGCTCTCCCTCATCAGACAAAAAAAAGGAAAAAGTTATATTCAATCTAGACATGCAATCAATATGACTTGTCTGTGAAGTGAATCAATAATGCTTTCCTCTGAAATCATCCATCAAGCCTGCGTTGAATATAAAATGCATAATTAGGAACGCTGTTCTTAAACATCCTGTATTGACTTCTTTCAGGGTTGAAGAAAGACACTATTCTGCATCATTAACTTTGTATTATTGCCTGATGGAGCCACTGCAGTGCACTTCCGTTGGCTTTTCCCTGATGCTGTGTGATTGGGATTTCAAGCAGCTTTTTGCCCTAGATGGGTTTTCAAGGAGGAGGTAAAGTGATGCACAGAGACACAATACAACTTGAGGCACCATTAATGACCTGGCCTAAAGCATAGCCACGCGATTGCTTTGGCTCATCTTGTTTAACGCTGTGAAGATTTAGTGGTCGGGAGGAGAAAGATATACACACACATTTGGTGACATTTAGTATACTTAGGGTCTGTTTTTCTCAGGAGATATTCTATGTTTATGGATGTGATCCAGACTAAAAGTCCTTTACACAAGTGGCTACTCTTCACCAGACATTCAGATGAGGCACTTCTATCTGCCCCCTCTTCTTCTCCGGACTGATAACCAATGTAAACACATAGTGATTGTTAGTCATGATATGTTTTCGTTTTAATACATGCATCTGAATCGTTTGACATTTTATTGAAAGGTCCCACCACACCAAAGAAACAAAAAACAATGGGGAAAATTCCAGTTTCATACGGGTGTTTGTATTTCAGATTAGTCTTCCACACTCATATTTTTGTGATAAACAGTAGCTTGCCTTCAAACTGGATTACTACATAGCAAAACTTTTTAGAAGCATATATTAGGTGAAAATAAGTGAGGGTTGGAATTAGTACAACCTACATTAAATGTTATTAATGACAAGGATGCGCAAAAGGAAGGGTGTGTTGCAATATGACATCTCTAACAGGGCAACAAAGGCGGTGTTAATTAATACCCATTAAGTACAGTGGTATGTCTTTCAGCACTAGAGACAGACTTCTCACCAAGGTGCACAGAGATTATATTTTCGCCTACGTGCACATAGAGGCGGTGGAAGGTGACAAGGTGCAATAGCAGTTAAATATCTGCCGCATCTGTGTGGGATCGGGTGCCATCATATTCAAATGTATTACGTTTTTCAGTGAAATAAAAGCATCCCACCCCCATGTAAAAAAAAATGCAAATTCTACACTAGTGCACACGTGTGGGGTATAATTAAGACTGATAATTGAGTGGAATAATAAGCCTACAAACATTACCTATGCTGGCACTAAATTGTAATGTATCATTTATCAGAATAAAAACGGGATCAATGCTATTAGGGTGGCCATCATATCTCAGCAAAAAAAAAAAATACAGCCAGAAATAACTGAATGCACTCACCCCGATGTGTTTCGGTAGCAGAATTAATCAATAATACGAAAGGGACCAGTGTGTATGTGTAATGGGTTAATATATATTATTCACAATTGAAATAAAATTCCTCCACTATAGATAAAAAAAAAAAAAAAAACTCATCGGCAGTCTGGTAACGTTAACGATTTTACAGCGAAACTGAGCAGGACTCTGTAGTGAAACCGGATAATACTTAATACTTTTTAGAATTAGTTACAGACACCCAAGTCGAATGCTACGTTCATCTCTAGTGTTGCACGCGTCTGCACGACTTGTGTAAAATGATATCTTCCACACAGTTGCTTAACAAAATGTCCCATGTATCACCATAATTTAGGGGATCTATGACATTTATGAACCCGTGGAGATCCCTCATTTCGAACAATGCCCTTCACCAAGTCGATTAGCAAGATGTATAATTATTTATTTAAAATAATTTAAATTGACAAGAGCCTATACTTAAAAAGAGGTAAAAATCGAATTAAGTACACTAGATCATGTTAAAAATGTATAGATCTATATATAACCAATGCGAAAACTGTCAACAAACATAGATAACGCTATTCACAATAAAACACCAAACAGAATAACTTCGTTAAAATAAGTTTTAATTCAGTATCTTGTCATAACGCTAAGCAATACATTAAATTAACCGAATTATACTCATCGTTGTTTGAATGAAAGTTGTTTCGCATTGTAGTTATTATAGAAGAAATAAACCGTTGCGTTTATTTATTATTGAAATAAAAAAAAAATTGGCATTGAAAGTACTTTTTGCTCAGGCAGTGTACAGGCACACTTGAATTCAACGGAGGGCAGTCGAAATCGTGCCTGATTCTTTTTTGTTCACGGTTTGACTGCGCAAGCGCCGGAAGTTGCTGCCGCAGACAGCAGCAGTGATTCGGCAATGCGCAGCAAAAATTAATCTGCTTCTAAATAATAAACTTTAATTATGTTTTAAACAATGCATTTCGCCGTGGTTCGTGGAGAGTAAGTATGTCCGTTCTTAAAGCAATTCGTATTATTACATTTGCCGATGTTTGCTCTAAGCGAGTCTAAAGCCGGTGGTACTGCTAGCAACAAAGAAGTGTGTCGGGTTTCTACTAGCTACCTATCGTGGTGACGTTTGCTGGCTTGCGATAACATACTTTGATACTTATTTACTAGCTGTCTAGTTTAATGTGAAGGACAGGGTCGCATGTTTAATGTGATTGCTACATAGGTATGCTATGCAATAATTGGGAAATATAGCCAGGATGAGTAATATAAGACGATTAAATTATGGTACATGTTAAATCATTTTCTTGCGGTTAACCAAAGCAAGCTTGGATTCTTAAATGCACATCGACACCAAGCAAACTACAAACATTTTATAACTTGCAGTTGAAGTTAGTACTTTACAGTTGGTTTTTTTGTTGGTGGTTGAGTAATTAACCTAGCATATTGTGTTATATGGCATGCAAGCTAAATGAAACCAACAATTGGCATAAATTTGGGATTTAATGGCATGATTATTCAAGTAATGATAGTAGGGACTGAAACTCTTACCTGTGAACATTTACTAGATTTTTCTAATTTGGGCAGTGTAGTGGTCCCTGCTCTGTATTCGGCTCGCGGAGTTTCAAAATGTCGTTCCGATTGATGGAAAATTGTTGTGTGAAAGATTTGTAAGCCAGCATTGCACTAGTGGGTGGAGAGATTCACTGAGACGTTGCACTTTGCCTTCGCATCGTAGCTTTTCGACACTTCGGGGTACTTGGCTGGCAACATTAGGCATTGTAGAGGAGTGATTGACTGAGTGATGCGAAACGGCAATATCTGTTTAAGGCAAGGTTTTTCATGCACTGAATTATATTCACGAATTAGTGGGATGTTCGATGTTCTTGATAAGAGTGCGGTACAATAACAAACCGAACTAATGCGATTTTATTCGTATTGGGTTTAACTATCGATGCATTAAGTAACTTTTTGCGGCATGATATTACGTTTTGGTTTCTGCTTGAATATGATGTCCTGTAAATTATTGGATTTATTTGCGGAAATACCTCTAGTGCGCTCGTTTCCCGTCAATCCTCCGAACCCTCTTGTTCGAACTCCATCGAGAGAGGTCGGCAAGGTAACAAAGGGGTGACGTCATGCTTTATATCCGGCTTGAGACCTCGTGTCCACAATTCCTACCTTTTCCCCTCAGAGTTGGTGTTCCGATTGGCTAATATAAATTAGTAGAAGGTTATCTCCGTTTTGGAGCCAATCGGAAAGCGTTGGGGGGGGAAGGTGGGACTTCCGGGTTGGGGTGAAATATTGTGGGCTGAGTTTTCTTAGTGTGGGAGGAGTGAAGTCGTCAAGCTAGCGTGCCTAAACCAGGGTAGATCTGGTTTAGGTGGTAGCAGTTCTTTTGATGGTGGATTTCTGTTGTGGCTGCGCTTGCGATCCTAGAAATTTGGAACCATGTATTACTTTTATTTAAAGGACCAGTACTAAACTGTATAATTTCTAACGGAATACCACCAATGAGGAGGAAAGTGTGGTAAGGTTTGAAAATTCTGCTAATCTGAGATGTCTTTTAGATTTAGCTTGTCTTTTAGGTCTAGACTCGAGTATTCCAGGAGTCCAGGCAAAGGGTGTTTAAGGACGCTGGATTTGCGCTTGTCTGTGTATAGTAGCAACGTGGATAAACTTTACATATGTTAACGGCTTGTTAAATCATGTATTAAAAAAAAAAAAAAAACGACTAGTAGCGTAATATGTGCATCGTTTCAAGTGATCGTAGTTGTGTAACAGTTGATTTATTACCATATCGAAATTAAACTGCACTTTAACCCCTAAAACTACAGCACTTTTGGATCGTCGCTCTGGATAACTGTCTGATAAATGCCAAAAATGTAAAAACAAACTGCAAATCTTTGTGTAGCATTATTGATCTCAAGTGACGACGGAAAAGTGGCTGATAGCCTGTTAGCCAGTCAACCAACTGGATGTGGCATCATGTTAGCTGTTGTAAGTCATAAACAAATTGTGAAAAAAAAATCCAATTTAATTTGTTTTAGCTCATTTTGACATTTGAATAGTCGACTTGTTGAATAATTTAGCCAGTAGACTATGTAGTTGTGATTTAAAGAGATTTTGTTAGTCTTTCTGGGTATTTTTTCCAGATAGGTGTAATATATCCGCACTTGGTCGTTTGCCCTGAACTTTAAAAATAATTTTAAAAGCTGCTTCCTCTCTGGCCGGAGGACGGCTCATTTACGACGTTAGATAACTGTAACTGTGCTTTTAGGCCCCTTTGTGGAAATAAGATCCTGGTATTGGTGCGCCTGAGAGCAATCTTTCGCAGTTGTTATTTTCGTACCACACATTTTCCAAAGGGTTGATAATTACATTTTAACACTTGTTTTTCAAGTTCCAGGACACATAGTTCCTAACCCTAAAGTTATCGAGTATTCTTGAATTCTTACTGGTTTTTAATGGTGTTTTAGATGGCTACGAAAAAACATTCAGAGTTTTGTTTCCAAATTACAATAACGTAAGATCTCTGCCGTTCTGGATGTAATGTCCTGGATGTTAACATAGGCATACCTTTCCAGGCTAAAGTTTTCCTTAACTGGAAAAAATTCAGTATCACATTTTCGTAGTGGTGGTGAATTCTCAATAACCACCTAAAGAATAAATTTAAAAGTGACTCTGAAC
>JAOYSI010008592.1:244-11425 GCA_025775065.1 Hiodon alosoides | reverse complement strand
AACATTCACCCTGCTGTTCCCCTCTGTCTCTCACAGTATGACAACATTCACCCTGCTGTTCCCCTCTTATCTTTCACAGTATGAACATTCACCCTGCTGTTCCCCTCTGTCTCTTACAGTATGACAACATTCAACCTGCTGTTCTCACAAAATAGTGAGCATTCACTCTCCTCTTCCAATAGTGACTGTAGTAACTATTCCCTCTGCTGGTCCTGCGTGTTGCACGCTAGACTAGTCTCTGTGCCTCTGTGCTTTCCTGTGTGGGGACCAACTGTAACCATTCTCCCCTCCATTTGCTTAGCGTTTGGCAGCACATTGACTGCATGGGAATTGACCGGCAACACATTCCTGAGACGTACCTATGCGAGCGTTGCCAGCCCAGGAGCTTGGACCGCGACCGGGCTATTGTGCTACAGACCCGGAAAAGGGAGAACCTGTCTGGTGAGCGCAGCGGCTTAGCGCGCGCCTGGCGCCTGACCGTTTAAACACCTCCGCGTTCCCGCCGTCATGTCACACATCTGGGGTGACAAGGGCCACCTGGGGAGCAGGGGAACAAGCTCCCCTGTACGCGCTTGTGATTTTTATTGCACAGATTTCCAGCTACCACAGCACTCTGCCTCCCTCGGGAGTTTGTTAATGGACTGTAAAGCAGGATTGTTTGCCCAAAAGAGTCGTGCCTGTGCCTGTGCATGTCTATGTTCTGTGCCTGTGTCTGGCCGTGACGTCCCCGTGACAGTAATGCCCGCGTGCGTTCCAGACGGAGACACCAGCGCCACAGAGAGTGGAGACGAGGTGCCCCTGGAGCTGTACACGGCCTTCCAGCACACGCCCACCAGCATCACGCTCACCGCCGCCCGCATGGGCAACAAGCAGGCCGACAAGAAGCGCAAGAAGAGCGGCGACAAGGAGCCCGGAACCGTCCCCAGCCGGGCCAAGAAGGTCCGTCACGCGGCTCCCCGCTCTCCGCTCCACACGCTGTCTGGCGCTTACTCCTCCACTTTCTCATACGCTCTCCCTGCCCGTGTCTTTCAGGCATTCCGCGAAGGGTCCAGGAAGTCCTCCCGAGTAAAGGTAAAGGCACAAACGCAGAGCTGTGTGTGTGTGTGTGTGTGTGTGTGTGTGTGTGTGTGTGTGTGTGTGTGTGTGTGTGTCCACGCTAACCCCTCTGCTTTCAGAAAGGTGTAAACTTTGCAGCGCTGTTAGAGAGATATTTAAAGCTTGTGAGTGCAGGAATGTCACATGTGATTGGGGCCCTCTGATGAAAGCTGAGTGTATCACTCCATCTGTATTTCCTCTATATAAACTAGATAAGTCGAGGGGGGAGATTTAGCCACAAAGCCACAAACCTCTGTAAGCACACAAAGCCTTTGGTTGCAATCATCTAAATCTGCCAGGTCCCAGTCTTTGGGGCGTGTCCGTGCAGTTCCTGGCTGGTGAGGCTAGCTTTTCCGGCTGGGTGGGTGTCTGCTCTGTGCAGTGTTTGTTATTCTCACCTGTTGTGCCGGTTAGAAGCACCACAGGAAGCTTATCTGTCTAAGCCTGTCATTCTTCATTGCGCTGTCAGCGTGTTTACTGCTGTTGCATTGGGATGCATTGAAAAACATTTAAAATTATTATTGAATGTGGACGTCATCAGTAAAGTACTGTTTCTCCAAAAGGGGGAAGCCCACCCCCATTTATTTCATACCTATCATCACATGGAACCAGTTTTGTCTAGTCACTCCCTGTACTATCATCCCTGAGCTGTAATTGGACGGAGCTGGACTCTGACCCGCCTCCTCCTGCTCCCTGCCCTAGGGCTCAGCACCGGAGGTGGACCTCAGCGCTCCCCCCTCCCTGTGGGAGAGTAAGATCAAGGCCTGGATGGAGTGCTACGAGGAGGCCAACAGAAACCAGTACAGCGAGGACGTGCAGATCCTGCTGAAGGCAAAGGAGGCCGGGGAGAGCCGGACGCCGGCCTACAACACCCACAATGCAGCCTTCAAACCACCTGTCGAGGTGAGAGAATAGACCTTGGGCACACACACGCACGCACGCACACACACACACACACACACGCCAACAATCCTGCACAGATGCCAGTATCACCAACCACCGTCCCTTATCCCTCGTTGTACAGAGTCAGGTGCAGAAGAACAAGAAGATCCTGAAAGCTGTTCGTGACCTGGCCCCAGACTCCCTTATCATCGAGTACAGGGGCAAGTTCATGCTGCGCCAGCAGTTTGAGGCCAACGGTTTCTTCTTCAAAAGGTGTGGAAACCCTGCCTGTCTGACTTCTCATTGGCTGTTTGGTCAGTGGGATGGTCGCAGAAGTCTTGACTGTTGGCGTCTGCACCAATCAGGCTGCTTCGCTTTGTCCGTCCGTCAGTCGGGAGGCCTTGCCTGTGTGTAACCCCTTCCCTTTCCTGCTTTCTCCCCAGGCCGTACCCCTTCGTGTTGTTCTACTCCAAGTTTCACGGCCTTGAGATGTGCGTGGACGCCCGTAACTTTGGCAACGAGGCCCGCTTCATTCGGCGCTCCTGCATGCCCAACGCGGAGGTGAGCTCCCGTTGGCCCCGCACGCTGAGCACTTTCTGACTCAATGTTAGACCTCCGTGGATTTACCTGACCCCACAGAGGCCCAGGTGCCCTCAGTCATTCTCCCCGACCTTGTGGTGCGTATCCGGGCGTGTCCCCTGATTTGCAGCTGTCCGTCTCTGACTTCCTCAGGTGCGTCACGTGATCGAGGAGGGCACGCTGCACTTGTACATCTACTCTGTGAGATCCATCGCCCGGGGCAGTGAGGTCACCATCGGCTTCGATTATGACTATGGCAGTTGGTAAGCACAGCAGCTCCCTGGGCGTTTGACGTGACCGTGCGAGAGCTGCACGTGAATAGTCCTTACCGTTCAAATGTCTTACTTATGTTACTTATTACAAATGTTACTTATCAGATGTCTGTATTTCAGTGAGCATATAAGTGCGCTGGTTTCTTTCCTCACGCGGTTGACTGCGTGCGCTCTCCACAGCAAATACAAGGTGGACTGCGCGTGCCTGAAGGCGAACCCGGAATGTCCGTTTCTGAAGCGCAGCGCCGAGCCCGCCGAGATCCCGGGGGCCGGTGGCGAATCCCGGCGCCGGCGCGGACGCAGGGACAAGGAGCTGCCCCGGGAGCAGGACGGCGAGGGGGCGCAGAACCAGAACCTCATCCTGGACTGCCACGGTGCCGCCAGCAAGGGCAAGGCCCTCATCGATGCCAAGCAGAGGAAGCTGTCCCCACTCCGCCTCTCCATCTCAAATAACCAGGTACCGGCGCCCGTCACTCCCAAACCAAACCACGCCCACTCACTTCCAAACCAATCACGGCATTGTTCCCTGCATCGCTCGTACCTGTGCGGTCTTGCGCTACCTGAAAGGATCTATTTCAGTCTAGCTATGACCTGCCCCAGTTTTCCCACACTTCCACACCTAGTTCATACTGCTCCGTTATTAGATCATTTAGATCTCTGCTCAGTTGTTCTCTATATTTATTCTTCTCAAGTGCATTCATACCTTTTTACACTTTCCCATCCCTTCCTTCTGTATCTACCGTAACCTGCGTTTTGTTCTGCACCCGTTCCACCACCATCAGTAGCATCATCATCATGGTCGCCGTGATCACAACACTCTCCATCAGTGCAAGTTACTTCTCAGTTCCTCTGTTCCGGTTGCGCTTGTCGCAGATTCGAGTGGTTCCGTCTGGTTCAGGGAGTTTTGAGTGCCAGGCGAGGCGTGTTGACGTTAGCTTATCACCTGGCACAATCTAAGATATCACTTAGCAACTGTGGAACTTCTGTCCTATGGTCTTGCCTTTTAGTGTTGATTTACTTTGACTTTGAGAGATTATCAATCAAAGCCATAGTGTGAGATTTTGACAGTTCTCTGGAGCAAACTCATTCCTCATTTTGGTGTATGGAAAGCCAGCTCACCTCCAGAAGAGTTTGTAGAAGAGAAACTTATCTTGACTGAATGGCTGCTTCTCTTCAGTTTCCGGTCTTCTGTAGTCAGGCCACACCCCCAGATGAATATGGTAATTAGGGAAGCTCTGCTGACAGAAAGAATGAACCGCTCGGGATGGTTCTTAAGCGTGCACTGAAGCCGCTCTACGGGGGATGTACCCTTTACGATTTGAGTGTTTTTCTGACTAATAAACTCTAACTGAAGGGTAGGGATGTTCTAAGTGAGACGAGGCATGCATTCCCATATGCAGATTTCTATGGAGCGTTGTGCTCGCGGTGATTTGCGTGTCATGTTTCGGAAGTCTACGGGGTACTTAAGCGCGTCTGTTGCCAGAAAGGGGCTTTAACAATCTGATTGTCCCCAGGTACAGACCACCTTTCCCTCCCAAGGGCCCGTCTGCAATACAGCAGTTCTGTGTGTGTCTTTCTGTTTACTCAGCACTGTGGACAGAGTGGTCGTGTCTCTGCTGGGCTGAAATTTCCGTTTTGTATTTGTATAGTGTACGTATTGGCTGGTGTTGCGTGACTGGGTTGAGTTTAATGTGTGTGCCAAGGTTAAGTAGATCAGTCTCCGGGTTTGGGCCTTTGTGTTTGGTCTGTTTATGGTGGAGATAGGGCCTCACATTTTAAGGGCCTCATCATATCAAAGCTATGGGAAGGCTTTTTAAAGGCTTGCAATCTCTTTGTTTTTTTACATTAGTTTAAAAGCTTGTCCTTAGAAAACACATCAGCACTTTCACCTTCAACCGGATCCCACCACTGACCACCAAACGTCCTGCCGCTGACACACAAGCCCAGTCACTGTGAGCAAGCATGACTGTGCAGAAATCTCTTCTCCACACACGTCCCTAGGTCAACGTGACCGACCTCTCTCTTCAGTCTGTAGCCAGACTAACCAAAGTGCTGAGATAAAGTGCGCCCTCTCCCCTCTTACAGGACCCTGAGTTAATAGAGGATGTTGAAGAGAAAACGTCCGTTAGCAGTGAAGTAGAGATGGAGTCTGAGGAGCAGGTTGCGGAGAGGAGGAGGAAGATGGTAAGTATGGCTGAGCTGCGTCGTGCAGCACAGTCGCCGTGGCAGCTGTGCGCCCCGCCCCCCCCGCTGATGCACCCTCAGACCGCTAACACCCAGCGCTAACGCTGCTGCCTGTGCTTCCTTCACTCAGTGTCCTGGGCCTTGGGGGGCTGTTTCCCTCCAACTCCCCGAAATTTTTCCCTCTACTCCCCACACTTCTCGCTCTCTCTTCCCTGGAGGCAGCTTGTTTTTCTAACAGGGTCCCCAGAGTGTCGAGTTTTGTTTTCTTCTTTTATTCATCGCTTCTCTTTGTCATTAGGGGGTTTTCTGCCGGTCCCCTTCACTGGATATTGCCCAGTGCCATAAAGAATACGTCCGTAATATCAGAAGTCTTCCATGCGGTCTCCATGCAAGCAACTGGGTTGGGTTGCTTTTAGTTGCACATTTGAACCTCACCGTTTTTTGTTTTTTTTTCCCCTGACGAAAAAGAGTCCAATCTCCCCTCTCTTTCATACACACACACACACACACACACACACACACGCTGGTCTCCCTCGCTGGTCTCCCTCTCATACACGTATACATACACTCACTGAAAATGTGTGTGTGTGTGTGTGTGTGTGTGTGTGTGTGTGTGAATGCAATGTGCTGAAGCCTTTGCTTTTGGGTAGACTACAGACAGACTAATGAAAGGAATTAGAGGCTGGTTCACTTTGCCAGTGCTGCATTGGGCTTGGGAGCTCATCAACCTCGCCAGGGATCTTCACAGTTGAATTGAGCCGTCCCTGAACGCTGAACGAGGTGCCAATGATGACTTTATGTCTTACACAAACAATACGGAGTCACCGACTGAATGTTTCCGTGTGACCTGTCCCAGAATGAATCTCCTCGCTCCTTATTTGGGCTGGATCTGTGTCGTTAAAGATGCAGTGTGTTGCAGGGGAAATCGGCAAGGTTTTACAGCTAGGAGTGGTGCCGTCACACAACACAAGGTTGTAACCCTGGGAAGTGGGAGGCTGCTGGTGATTGGTTTGAGCTTGTTGCCCTTGCGATTGGCTGGTTGATTATTCTGGAGCCTGTGATAGGTCGGACCCTGGTGTCTGTCTGTCCGCTGCTTTTCGGGATGCAGGGGTGCAGATATGTGCCGGTGGTGGATGTGGCCACAACTCCTCCAGGTCTTTGAACCTGAAGCAGAAACTGTGTTGGGTCACCTGGAGAGTGGGTAGTCTGACGTAGTCAGGAAGTTGTATGGTGCGGGTTAGGTGGTTCCGAAATCCACCCCTACTGTTAAACTCAGTTGAAAAGGCTCGCTCTGTGTAGCCTTTTGTGCTGGAGGTTCCCATCCATCTGTTGTCTGGAAGGCAGATAAGCTCTTGGGTCCACCTGGAGTTCACTCTGCATTCCTCCCACACTGACTTCCCCTGTCCCCAACACACTGCCTGTTCAGGAGTCACAGAGGGCCCTGTGTGTGTATGTGTGTGGGGTGGGGGAGGGCCTCTGTCTTCTAAATCGGCTGTCTCTCTTGAAACCATTCAGGCCTGCCCAGTGGAGGAGTCCCATCTGCCCGGCGGGGGGGCCTCCAGCTGGATGGGACTGAGAAACAAGGAGGTAAACTCACCCCCTCCCTGTACCCCCCCAAATCCCTGCCTGCCCGCCACCTCTTAGGGGACCCACAGACGAACACTCTTACTAACCCCGCTACTCAAAGTGACTCATGCGATGTCCAACCCAAGCTTTGGGGGTCAGTGAGCTACTCTGGATGCCCCCTCCGTTCGGGGCAGACGGAAATGGCCCACTTTGGGCAAGGAAAAGTGCCCTTGGTGCACACACATGGCCCTGCGACACCCAAGGCCACAACGCCGAGTGGGTTTCTGTCCTATTTCATTTGTTTGTTTTACAGCTAACTTCAAAGACTTTCTTCTCCTCCCCCACCAGTTAATGTCACTGAAAGGAAATGAGTGTCTCTCCTCCCTTTCTTGCCACGCCAGTGTGCCACCGCCCGGCCTGTGCACGCTTTGTGACCGGCAGCTGTGACTCCTCCGCTGGGCGGGAGAGCAGAGCGACTGGGCACCCGTGCTGACCGCCGCCCACCCCCCTCCCCCTCTCTTTCCTCACGCAGACTCGCGAGGAGCGGAAGATGGAGGCCATCCTGCAGGCCTTCGCTCGGATGGAGAAGAGGGAGAAGCGCAGGGAGCAGGCGCTGGAGAGGATCGGCACCAAGGCGGAGGTGAAGGAGGAGCCCCTGGCCACGCCCGAGCCCGACGCTCCCGAGATGCCGCAGGTACGCTCCTGCGCCCCCCTCTCCCGAACACCCGGCTTCCGCTGCCGCCGCCGCGGCCTGTTTGACTCTGGCTTTCTCTCCTAGCCCCTGCTGGAGGTGGTGAAGGAGGAGCTGGTTCCTAAGCCGCTGGCGGTCGCGCCGGCCGCGGCCAAGGTGTCGCGCTCCAAGCAGCGCAAGAGCTTCTCCCGGGGCCGCACGCACATCGGCCAGCAGCGCCGCCGCTCCCGCACCGTCAGCACCTGCTCCGACCTGCCGCCCGGCTCGCCCGGGGACTGCCCGGATCCGCCGTCCGCCGAGGCCCTCGAGACCCAACCCCCGGCAGTCCCGGAACCAGAGTCGGTCTCGCCCCACCCTCCGGACACCAGCCCTCCCCACAGTGAATCTCCAGGGCCCCCCTGTCGCGCTGCACTCAAATACCCCAAAACGAAAAAGGTAGGGTGTTCTCCCCCTGGCCCACACCAGCAGACGTGGCGGCTTGTCGTCGGGGCTGATGGCTTGCTCTGTCGGTGTTACTCACGGCCCAGTGGCGTCTTCCTCTCTGCAGCACTTAGTGAGCGAATGGATGGGTGATAAGATGGAGCGTGTGATGAGGGCCCCGGAGCCTGCCCCGGAGCGGCCTCTACGCATCAGCACCGACCCTGAGGTGCTGGCCACCCAGCTCAACTCCTTACCGGGCCTTGCTTGCAGCTCGCACGTCTACAGCACGCCCAAACACTATGTCCGCTTCTCTTCTCCCTTCCTGGCCGGCCGCAGTCCCACCACGCCGGGCCTGCCCACTGGCCGCCGGCGTTCCCGCGAGCTGCTGGAGACGCCGCCCACGTCCGGCTCCTGCAAGAAGGTGAGGCGGGCTGAAGCGTCTGTGCGCTCGGTTAGGGGTTAACGCATCACGCGTCCCAGTATATGACGCAGATCTTGTCCTGTCGCCTGTCTGCAGCGTTGGCTGAAGCAGGCCTTGGAGGAGGAGAGAGCCCCGGCCAGCCGCCCGGTCTTCATTGTGAACAGTGAGGGACCCCTCAGCCCCCCCATCAATGGAGACTCTGACAGCCCCCTCCCGCTGAACGGCAGCTGTTCCTTACCTGGTGAGGGTGTAGGCCAGGCCTTCCTGTAGGCAGTTGTGGAAGCTGTGCGCGTGTCCGTGCCCGTGCCCGTGCCCGTGCCCGTGCCCGTGCCCGTGCCCATCCGCTGTAACCCCGTTCTCTCCCCCCCGTCAGAGCTGTTCACTCCTCTGAAGAAGCGACGCCTCTGCCCACTGGACGCCTGCATGTCCGAGAGCTCCACCCCCTACGGCTCCCCCTGTGCCACACCCACCCGCTCTGATCTCCAGGACACACCCGGGACCCCTCTCTTCCTCGCCACCCCGCCCCGAACGCGCTCCGAGGACCAGGCATCCGACGGCCACGTCCCTCTGGCGGCGTCTCACGCCAACTCGCTGGAGGTGAGCCTGCACGCGCATGCACCCACGCTCAGACAGAGCCTCGCACTCCCCTGTCCAGGCTTCAACGCGCCCCTGTTTATCTCTTCTCAGAGCGATTCGTCTCCGGAGAATTCCCCCAAGGCCAGCCGAAGAGCCAGTGCCCAGGAGGTGAGAGATGGCTCCTTCGTTACATTTGTGCGTCTCTACAGTAATGTATCAAGATAGATACCCAGGGCCTGGATGGCATTTTATTCAGTTGTCATGACGTTACGCCTAGCCACCCTGTTAATAATTCCATATTAGTGCATGCTGTTATTTGTCCCAACCTGATTCTTAATCAGTTAGATTTAATCAAGCTGTTAACTGAACCTGCCTGCTTTGTTCTCGGTTTGACATCAGTAATAATTGGTAATTATGTACTGTGTGTCATTTGTGAATTAAATGTATTGTATGTGTGTTTTAATTGTTCTAAGATTAATGGCATTCATTAAACCTTTTTTGGTCATTTGAGCAAATTGGAAATTCTTGTTACTGTTGGGATTGACTTATTTTTTACATTTAACCTACCTAAATGAGAGTTTGGGTTGAGACAAATGGTGACATAATTCTGGTGCAGAGGACTCCGTGTAGGAGAACCACTGGTGTTGATTTACATGGTTTGGCTGATTGCCGCATGGAGCTGAAACATCTGGTCTCTTACGTCACTTCCTCTTCCTGCCCAGCAGGCTGAACGCCCCCCATCGCTGCTCTCTTCCCCCTGTGTCAGGGGTCCCAGCTTGGACACGCCCTCCCAGGAGATCAAAACGGTGGGTGTCCAGAGCCCACGGCCCCCCCAGCTTGAAACCCAGGATTGCGAGGGCGAGGCGGTAGCAGTGGGGGTTGAGGGCGCGATGGACTCCTCCCTCACTGACCCCCCCACACCTTCCTACCTTCCCTGGATGAAGAGCCCGGAGAGGACGGGCCTGTCTTTCTCCTCGGTAAACTCCAACCTGCGGGATCTCACCCCCTCCCACACCCTGGAGCTGGGGGCCGTGTACTACCCCTGCCCTGAGGAAGGGGGCATTCTGGGGTTTGCACGCTCTGTGGGCGGCGACTGCACTGGAGAGGGAGGGTGCGGAACTACACACAATCCCCCACAGAAGAAAAAGGTATGTGTTTGTTCAGAAAACCTTCCAGGTTTACTTAAAACGGGTGATGAATACAACTGACCAACTTTAAAAGGCTTACAGCACACATGTAGATGTTGCATTCCTTAGTCACAACAGGACGTTGAGTTCACTATTACCTAAGTGAATACCTGTCATCCAGGCTAAACTAGTGAGAGTCAGAGAAGGCTCATCTGTGTGGTGTAGTGCTGTTCATGCTGCCTGACTCTTTCTGCCCGCTCTCAGGTGTCTCTCCTGGAGTACAGAAAGCGCCAGCGGGAGGCTCGGCGCAGTGGCTCTAAGGGCGAGTGCGGCTCTCCCATGTCCACGGCGCCCCCTCTGGCCGGACTGTGCAGCGCCGCCGCTGAGGTCTACCCTCCTGACATTGAGATGGCTCCCGAGCACCCGACCCACCTGGCTGCCCCCGTCTGTGAAGCACCCCAGCCCAGTGACGTCACCGAGACCTCGTCCCAGGGGGAGCGAGAGCGGGGAGAGGGACAGTGGTGTGTACTTGACTCTGAGGCCGAGTTATTCACTGACTCTGCCTGAACACATTAGCACTGGTGGCCACACGACTGTATGTCATAGAAGGGTTTTTTTTATTGCCTCCCCCCAATGTTGCACCTCCTCTGTCTCAGGACGTCGTCCACGTCAGTGGAGCAGGCGAGAGAGAGAGGCTACCACCGCGCCCTGTTGCTGAGTGACCATCGCAAGGACAGAGATACAGGTGAGACCTGTTGCACGTGCACCCCTCTCTGGCGCCCCCTTGCTGTGGCACTGTTCGCCAGACAAACGAGCGCGTCCACACGTGTGTGTGTGCTGCAGATGGTGACGAGGCCGACGGAGGTGAGGCCGCTTCTGGGAGGGATTGCCCATCACCCGGCTTGCACAAGACCTGCAGGAGCCCCTCGTCACACAAGGCAAGACCTGCCAGAGCCCTTAACGTGCACCCATCCGTCTCCTCACCGCCGTTCCGCCAGACATTCTGTATTTGGCCCTCTGCATGGTAAGAGGGGTGTTAAAGCAGGCGTGGGAAACTCTAGTAATGGAGAGCTACAGCGTCCCAGGCCTCCACTCAGTTAGCATCCAGCAGGAAACGCCAAAAATGGGTAACATTTAAAAGATTAGGTGGTGTGGTGTGGTGGTTGAGCGTTGTGGTATGAGGATGTGAACGTTGTGGTATGAAGATGTGAGCGTTGTGGTTGAGCGTTGTGGTATGAAGGTGTGAGCGTTGTGGAATGAAGATGTGAGCGTTGTGGTTGAGCGTTGTGGTATGAAGATGTGAGCGTTGTGGTTGAGCGTTGTGGTATGAAGATGTGAGCGTTGTGGTTGAGCGTTGTGGTATGAAGA
>JAOYSI010008589.1:0-11428 GCA_025775065.1 Hiodon alosoides | reverse complement strand
TGTGTGTGTATGTGCGTGTCTGTGTGTATATGTGTATATGTGCGTGCGTGCCTGTGTGTATATGTGCGTGTGTGCGTGTCTGTGTGTGTATGTGCGTGTCTGTGTGTATATGTGCGTGCCTGTGTGTATATGTGCGTGCGTGCCTGTGTGTATATGTGCGTGTGTGTGTGTTTCTGTGTGTGTATGTGCGTGTCTGTGTGTATATGTGCGTGCCTGTGTGTGTATGTGCGTGCGTGCGTGTCTGTGTGTGTGTGTGTATGTGCGTGCCTGTGTGTATATGTGCTCAGCTAAAAACCTCTCTTTGCTCAGCTCGTAAAAAACACATGCAATAAAAACGCGGCCCAGTGGACATTTATTTAGGCCTCTTTTTTTGGCACCAGCCGTGCGTTATTAAAGGAGATTTTTCACCCTTGTGGTCTCACGTGCAAAAACTCCAGAAGAGAGAAAATACAGGAAATAAAAGTGCCACAAAGCCCCTGTCCCAGAGTAAACCACAGCCCACAGAAAACCAAAGGCAACCAGGATTGGGTGGCGATTGGCCAGATAGTTGAACTGTGAGTGGGAATTGAGCGGTTTGCCGAAATTCCCCCGCAGTACAGCTCCTGGCCCAACGAGATTATTCTGCTGGATTTGCAATGGGCTAAGGGAACACCCTGCACCCTGTTTGGGAGAGCCCGGCGCCCCGGTGTCTACTTCAAAGCCCACCGGGGGCCCGACGTCAAAACGCATAAGGACCCAAACGACGAAGGCCATAACAGCCGTGATGCAGCAGTCACAGCCCTGGAGGTGAGGATGACAGGGCCAGGGGGGCCAACAGAAATGAGCAGACGCCTTCTGACCGACGCTTAGCGGATCCGATGCCCCCGCCACTGTGTGAAGCCAAGCAAGGTGGACTCAAAAATAACCTCCGAATTTCACCCGCCCAGCAGCCGCAGCAGCCGCAGCCGTTTTAATCACGCGATTTATGAACGCCCACTTCCACACAGAGCGTGAAACATTCCCTCCCTCCAACGTGCCTACAAGTTCACGGCTCGCTCTCCTCCTTTCACTCCGAAAGACACAAACTAAAGAAGCTACTTGATTAGAAATTCTCCCCTCATTCCCGGCGGTTTCCGACCAAAGGCGGGCGTCTGGGGCCAGATCCGCCTTCCTCCTCCGTGTGTCTGGCGCGTGTGAATCGCGCGTTTCTTCCCCCACAAAGGCGCAGTGATGACGCAGCGGCGGGCTGTCACACCTGCCGCCCATCACTCCGGACAATGGGCTGATTGACAGTGGCCCACGGAATCCTCCCCACTCATGACGTCTCAACACTAGCTTAGACATGTTAAACATGTTACCTACCAAAAACTACCAAAACATGTTAGAGCCCTGGTTTTGCCATTGTTCATTCTGAAACTCGATCCCACTCCACGCTAGTGAATGTAGTAAATTTGAGACACATTTTGATACACAAGTGTCAATTGTTTTCCTCCTATAAATAACATACATCTGCAACAAACTAAACTCCAAGGCCCTCTGAAATTTACTACACATTAACTAGCTGCAGTATTGAAAGTTTTACAAAGCCAATACAGAAGGACATTCAAAAGTAACACTTAAATCAACCTTTAAAAAGTCTCCCCGTCGACCTGTGGCGCGGCACGCTGCTCGTGCCGATTCATCCAGAAAAGGCAGATTAGGAGGTCTCCGCACCCTTTTTTTAATGCAACGCGGCTGTGGTGTCAACCCACGGGGGGGATAAGCGTGTGTAATCGCAGGGATTGGCCGGAGGCTAGCGAGAGATTCGCTGTGGAAGTGCATCAGACCCTTATCGTCTCGTCCTGATAATTAGGCAGATAAAGGGGGCCAGGCACCAAAACTCAAATCCCACGCTGACACCGAGCGCCGCAGCCATTAAATGGATTAATTAACCTGGCACGGCAGTGGCAAAGGTCATCGGAAATAAAAACTCGGGTTTCACCATCTGCATGGGAGCATCACCAATTAAGGTTTATTTCACCACATGCAGGGAGAGGAAGCATTACAGACACAAAGACTACAAAGCATAACTTAGATAATACACACACACACACACAGTACGCACACGCACATGCAAACACACAGTACGCACACGCACAGTACGCACACACACAGTACGCACACGCACATGCAAACACACAGTGCACACACGCACAGTACGCACACGCACATGCACACAGTACGTACACGCACAGTACGCACACGCACATGCAAACACACAGTACGCACACGCACAGTACGCACACATGCACATGCACACAGTACACACACGCACAGTACGCACACGCACATGCACACAGTACGCACACGCACACAGTACGCACACGCACAGTACGCACACGCACAGTACGCACACGCACATGCAAACACACAGTACGCACACGCACAGTACGCACACATGCACATGCACATGCACACAGTACGCACACGCACAGTACGCACACGCACAGTACGCACACGCACACTCTATAATGTGCCATATCCATCCATCACTGCTCCTCAGTGTGTTGCTGGGGCCCACTGACAGCTTCATTAAAGAGACAATGCATCTTAAATCATTACGGTTCTCTACTACTCTAGATTTACGTTGTCATCGGAGTCCTTTATAATACAGCAGAAAATCTTTTTTATAGAAGAAAATCTTTTACAATAATGTCCCTCATTAAAACAGAAAGACTTGCGGTTCGTCATATCGCAAATAATCCAGTATTGTTAATTAGCCACCTTTCTAATGGTTTTTACTCTTATTTTTTATTGCCGGGCTAAATTGCTGCAAAGATGCGGCGAGTCTCAGGAGTTGTCGTGCACGGCGACCGTTGCCATGGCAGGTTTGGCCCAGACGGTGAGATCTCCCTCATCCCAGTTCCACTCCCTCCTCTTCCCACAGGATTCTGTCCAACCCAGCACCAACGTGTCTCTACCAGGCTGTTCTGTCCACACCAGCAGCAACGTATATCTACCAGGCTGTTCTGTCCACACCAGCACCAACGTGTCTCTACCAGGCTGTTCTTTCCACACCAGCACCAACGTGTATCTACCAGGCTGTTCTGTCCACACCAGCACCAACGTGTCTCTACCAGGCTGTTCTGTCCACACCAGCACCAACGTGTCTCTACCAGGCTGTTCTGTCCACACCAGCATCAACGTGTCTCTACCAGGCTGTCCTCTGTCCACACCAGCACCAACGTGTCTCTACCAGGCTGTTCTGTCCACACCAGCACCAACGTGTCTCTACCAGGCTGTTCTGTCCACACCAGCATCAACGTGTCTCTACCAGGCTAATCTGGGGCAAGCAAACTGCCAGGGGTTGGGATGTGTAACCAGTTCCCAGTGAGAGCCTCGTCTCATTCAGTTTGTCCCCAGGCAATTTTTTTTCAGTCACAAAATAAAAAACAACAAAACAATAAAAACAATAACCAACTGATGACAAACGCACACAGAAAACCTGCCAGGGCGTGATGCTTGCAGATCGTGTAGGTAGGACCTTAGATTAGAGGACATAATGCTGGTGCCAACAACGATATCAATAATAAACAAAACAATGGGTTTGAATGAGTACAATCAATCCAGTTTTTTTACACAGTCAGTCGCTGGTATTGATCGATTCCATTAACGAAGCAAACAACTGGCCGAGGTAGGACAGTCTGAGTGGTAAAAAAATAAAAAATAACAAATAAAAACCCAATAAATAATCATAACAATAATAATAATAATAATAATAATAATAATAATAACAATAATAACAATAATGGCAGCTCTGGGTGAATTTCAAGTTCTCGAGTACATTCCGAAACTAATTTTAAATGCAGATATCTGTTTTTTCAGGCGTTGAGAGAAAATGCCTGAATTAGTGTTCATGGGCAGAATTTCCTTAATAGGAGCTGGTAAACTCGCAGTTTAGGACCGGTTCAAATTTTACACATTTTTTCTGGATAATTCTTATGAGTTCTGAGTCTGGATACCGAGCAAACTGGCGTGGCTGAGCCCAAGGCATGGCGCAAGCACACAGGTGCACCAATTCATTTCTAATTAAGCACAACACCGACACGCGCAGCTGAACAGACGAGGTTGCGGGAGCCCGGCGTCTGGCGTTTCCATTACGTGGCACGAGAACCCGCAGCGCGGCAAGCCGGGGGGAGAACGGAGAGGAGCGAGGCTGGAGTAGGGCGAACCAAAGCCAGATCTGTCATTAGTAGCACTCTGTCTTTGGAGAGAAACAGCTGCTCAGGCCACTAATCCTGGTATTCAGGACTTTAATAAAAAAGGGAGAGAGAGACCGATGCTGCCTCCCTCCAATAACCCTGTCTTACCCTGCCAGCCTACAGAGGATAATCAGCTGTCAATCTGGGTATCCTCTTAATGAACCTACCAGAGGTTCGACATGCCGATGGCGTCCAGGGTACCACCATCAAATCCTACTTTACGGTTCATCATTTTAGCAGTCCAGCAACTAATTGGGATTGTGTGACAGCACTACATGTTTTTGGTTTTTCGTATATAAATAAATCAGACTTAAACTGGCCACAGCGGCGGTTGTGAATCAACTGTTCACAGAGAAGCATCCAGACTGAAGAAACCTCCCCGAGAGGAAAAGAGGTCTGCTATTGTCACCGCCTTTTCAGATCTGTCAGCGTTCGTTTCCCCGGGTGCCTTACAACTTAACTTCACACAATGCGCCCGTTCTATTCTCACGCTGGCGTTCTCCAACACAAACCTCACCTACATCTGGGATGGAAACGAACTGTCTCTTGAACCTCCTAATGGGCTCTGATTGTTGTCTGCAAAGCTTTTTCCACAGGGACCGTCATATGCTCAGACTTCGAATAGCAGTTCCCCTGCTGGTGTACGCCACGATTTTCACAGTCCCTTTAGAAAATTCATCCTGATCAGCCTAGTGTGACAATTCAAGTGTAAAAAACTTGATTAGTTAGTAAGATATTTTTCATTGTGTAAATGCATGCCTATACGTTATTTGCACAAACCCAGAAGGTGGGTTGTGCTGATTTTCATGGAGAATTCCAGTGGGGCTGCACATCGCCGTGCGGAAAAAACCCGGACCATTACATACTAGTGAGACGTGAAGTTGGACTCAGTCGTACACCATCGATACCTTCTCAAAGCTATGGAAAACTTGGTTACAATACACCGCCCTACTACATTCAGAACTCCAACCTTGCATAGTTTCACGGGCGACGTTTTTCTTCGGATAAAATCACGGGAAACTATTCATGTGCAGAAGGACATCAAACGAAGACACTCATCAAGGGTGCATTAGTGGGCGTTGTTTAAAAACAACAACAACAAAAACGTCGTAAATGGTCGTAATGAGAACTGGGAAATTATAATTGTTGTAAATTGTTGTTAGCATAGAAAGTGAAACAAACAAGTCCTTGGGTCGCCTTTAAAACCAGTTACGTGAAAATAAGAGAAATAGGAGAAATACTCGCGACTCAACAGTGACAAGCCTAATGCAACTTCTCCAGTCGCCCGAGCACACCGATGACACAGTGACCAGGGCGGGTTAATTTAGCTTCGGCTCGAGAGCGGTCTGTATGCGTCAGACACATGACAGCAGAGGAACTCAGAAAGTGAAGCACATTGTTTTCATTAGGGTTAACCGAAGCTGTATCCCACATAATGACACCCCAATGCAGCTGCGTCGCTTACGTTATCATTAAGTTATCTGTCAAGGCACGCGTCGTTGCAAACCACTAACGCTCAGTTACAAGAAAACCCGTCTGCTGAAACCTACCATTACTGCACCGCATTTTCGTATAATAACTTCCACTATCATTCTTCAGCTGGCAGGCAAGCCCACAAAACATTGATGCACATTGCCATCTGAAGTCGAATGATTCCTACCTTAATACGTTCCAGCTTTTCAGTGGATCCAGATCAGAAATTATTGAAACCATTGTTAACTAGCTAGCTAGCAGCACGGGGTGCGATTGCTCGAACAAAAGCGACGAGAGCTGTACTCCGTCTGCGAATGACAGAGGCAGTCCAGCGCAACTCGTCCTACTTCTCTCGCTGATAAGCGCTTGTCATAGCTTTCCCTCCGCCCCCCAGAATCAATCCTGCGCTATATTGCTCTCCAACCGCGGCGTTATTTCGCTGCCCCTGCCTTTTAAAGCCCTAGTAATCTGCCCCCAACCGTTCTGATTCCACCCTTTGTGCCTTTCTGTATCCTATGCACCCTGCGCAGTAAAATGTTTTATTAACAATCCTCGATTCTGATAAATGTTCATACCATTTCAGTAGCCTACACAAGGCATTGTTTTAATTCGACGTTTTTGTTTTCACCAAGCGATCACTTATCATAACAGTCTATGAGTCCGTTTCCCCGTTCCTTTGGATTTTAACCTAGATGTTTTAAGCTTGGACGTTGTTGGCCTGTAGCCGATGAATAGTTTAAATCAATATGTTAATCAATATGGGTTAACATGCTGATAAATCCTGAACGGTTTATTAAAAAAAACATTGCATTATGCCATCAAACAATCATAACACGTCAAGTTCTATATAAAGTCATTAAGTCGCGTCAATTGTGCCAAATCGACGCTATATAGAAACTTATTCGTAACAGAGATCACTTCCTGTTGATGGTTTTGCACTTCTCTCCCTGAGGAGAAATATTAACAACGCCTCTAATCTCCTACACGTTCATAGTGAAGATTATCACTATATCTCTGCTTGAGTACACACAACGACGTCTATTTATATAGAGAGAGAAAGAAAAAAAACGATGATCCGCTTGTCTTCTTGTCCCGTGAGGCGAATTTGTTTAAACAAATAGCGCTATCTGTCAGATGCTAATACATCTTCAAGATTAAAAACAAAAAACAAAACAATAATCGTAACAGAGGCGACATTGTGTTTTTATATATTATATAGATCTTTTAATATACGGTATATAGTACATATGTAATTGTCCTGCAGAACATTTATGTAGAAGAGTTCTCATATATCCCAGAAACAAGCTCATTATTCACAATTCTGCTCTGTAACGGAGACGCCATACACACCCTAACCTGGTGACAATGATGCATACACCAGGCCTATTATATGCCTAATTACACACCAACTTGCCTTGTTCCTTAAGTGATGACGTGAAAATCAGCTTTTATTCATGTAATTGCACACAAACTCACAATCACTCATGTGATTATTAACTATTACTCATGAGCTTACTTGTTGCTCTTAATTGTGTAATTAGTCACAAACCAACCAGCGTACTCCCGATGACTCCGCTACTTGCCTTAATGCAAAGCCTTGTTACATATGTAATTGCTCGTTAGCCTGCCTGCTAGACGCACACATCCTTCTTAAATACGCTTATGAAATAAGTGATGAAATAACCGGTGCAAATACTTAAGAATCAGTTCACAGACCCCTGAACACAAAAAGGCGTGAGATGAAGGGTCACCACGGCTGCAGGTGTCAGAGGCCAGGCTTTCTCGGTTTCACAGGTTCGCATCAGGGTAACGTGCAGGCGCTGCACTTTCCCCGCCATTGGAATCCAGGCTGGATTCTATTCTGAGGCAGAACGCACGCCTTCCGTCGGCCGCCCTTATTTAGACATCCTCCCAGAACCGTCGTCACTTCAGCTGTGACAGCCGACAACCTGTCAAAAGCCCCTCAACTAATCAATCCCCGTTCTGCACTTTCCTAATGCCTGCACATAATCAGGTTAGCCACAATGACGTTTACAGAGTAGGTGTACACTACTGAAAAAGGGGGGGGACCTATTTCAAAAATACTTCTGCCCTCTGTTGTTAGCTTAGGATCATCCAATATTTAAACTCCCACCACATGGTTTGACTGTATGCATATCTGCAATTGTAGTGTGTATGGAGTAGGGCATTTTGAAATGATTACCACCCACAGAATTCAGATTCCTTTTTTTAAAATCTATGGTCCAAACTGAAAGATGAAACAGACACGCTTTTGGTTCAAATATAAATATGGGGATGCTGCACGTCTCCACAATGATTCCTCTCTCCTTTATCCACGAGACGTTCCAATTCCTTTAATTTAGCCTCAAGCCCCACTCCCACTTGCTTGCGATATCCGTTTTGTTTACTTATTTATTTTTTTCAGTTCATCCGGAAAATCATGAAGCGAAGCCTGTGGCTTTGCAAAGAGGCAGGGTGAGCTCGTTCTCAGGACCGGCCTCTGGGCCTTCCAGATGGCTTCTTCCGTCCTCCATCCGCTGTCCGCCGCAGCGTCGCGGTGAGGTTTGTACTCCATGCCAGGCCACGGAGAGGTAATGTCAACCGCAGAAGGAACACCGTCAGCGACTAAAGGAGTTAAGCGCGGGGGGCGACCAAGCAACAATAAACACCCCCCTCGAGCGTGCGCACATGGAAACAGCGTCTGTTTGGGAACACCATTGACTACCGGGAAGTCCAGTCGTGTAGGGCTGAAGCCGTCTGGGGCTCGCGTATCTGATGCGGGCTAGCAGCGGGTAGCACAGAAAAATCTCAGAGCGGTTGTTGTCGAGGGGGGAGGCTATCTCCGGTGTGACGCGTCGCCGTGAGGAGGCTGTTTAACAGAAGTCCGTCTGGTTGTCTCCCTCCCAGCTGCGGTGCCATGTGCGGGCGCAGACTGCAGCTGACGCCAAGGGCAGGGAAGCAAGCCCTCCTCCATCACTCATCATCTCCTCCACCCTCCAGTCAAGATAATAGCTTCATACGTATCAATTGCATGTTTTGTTGAGTGTGTGTGTGTGTGCGTTTGCCTTATCATTTTTGAATTCACAAATAAACATATTGCTTAAAGAGTAAACATAAAAACGGAAACGTACTGTTCTCTGTCAAATATCACACCCACTTAACTCACTAACCCTTTTCAAAATGCTGTTTAAAAACCTAATTTGGCTTCTGGACGCAAAAATCATTATGATTGCTATAGTTATGGGCAATATTTTCTTAGCCGTTGAGTGCCCAATTTAATGATAACTGTTGATCCTGAAAGGGTAATGAAAGGCAATGAGTGGGGCTGGCTGAATCAATGTGGGCACTGAGTCTGCCTGCTCGCTACAACAAAAGGCAAAGCGTTTCCCCAAGCCGTTGCCCATGTGACTGACACTTGACGAGGCCCCTTTTGGGCGGACAGAGAAGTGGTCTAATTGGAGCGGCAGGAACGGCGAAACGGGGCAAACACCTGTGTGCGCAGTGCAGATGGGAGGATGGCGAGTGGAGTGCGGAGGAGAGGAGCGGATCGGAGGAGGTGGGATAATGTATGTGATTGTCTTACCCAGACCAAGCAGGCGTTCAGGGGCTTTCTGCTGAAAGACATCAAAGCCGGGGTTTTTTTTTTTTCAGACGGCAAACGCACGGCATAATGTGTAGACACGAGGGCCTAAACCAGTTTATTAAATAAAGACGATGATTCAGTAACGTTCAAATTTACCCTGGGAAGGAATAAGTCTGACGCAAGCGATCCGTGGGATTCTGAATGCTAAATTTGGCATTTACTGGATTTGAATGGAATCAGTTCCGCTTCCACTGTATCGCTCATGTGTGTAGGTATGTGCGTGTGTGCGCGCATATATCTGTGTGCATGTTAATGCACGTGTGTGTGTGTGTGTGTGTGTGTGTGTGTGTTTTTCCAGTTCCTGTTCTCACTTCTGAGTGCAGCTTTTTTGCAGCCCACTCTGTCGAACATGCAACCCCCGCCCCCACCCCCCCAACCAGCCCACCCCCCCCTCGCCTCTTCGAAGAGTATCCCTCCTCTGCTCTCTAACACATCCCATGGGTCCTTCACACGCTGGGTCGACCACAGCTAGGATCAGTGCTTAAACAATACCAATGTTGCAAAACACCCATAGCAAATCAGGAACAGTAATTACAGAGGTTTTCCATTGTAAGGGTTTTTTTTTTACTTCGACGTTTTGACTGCTGATTGCATTGTGCGCGTGTACAAAAAAAGTGGAAATTAGAAACTTAAATTCCTGAAAAATTTCTGGCAGCTCCCTCCAGTGAAGCATTGTTGTGGTGCTGCGTGGGCTCTGTGAGGCTGTCAGTGATAACCGCCCGTGTCAGAACGTTGGCATTGGGGAGACACTTCAGTATCTTTCATTCTGCCATTGTAAACACCCATAGGATCCCAACATACAGTGGGGGCAACGACTACATTAAGCTAAGGAGAAATCTCTCAGTAATTGCCTGGAAGCTGCGCTGAGTCTTGTTGTGCTGAGCTGCAGTTCCGCGGGTTTAATCTGCACGCTTGTCGGCATTGTTCGAGTGGCACTGATATCCTATTGGGAATTATGGCAATTTTTCCGTCTGAAACTCATCATCTTTCATTAATGTTGTGGAAGCTTTTGTAAGAAAGCATCCTTAGAATGATTTATTGTTCTCCGTTGTAGTGATGTCGCTTGCCCCAACTCTTTCATCCATATTCACTTGCAGGTTTGTCAACACCGACCACAGTCCTACCGTCGGGGCCCCAAGCACTTGTGTTCCACCTGAAAATGACCAAAAGGTCCCGGTAGTTTTGTCCTGCTGCTGCAGTAGTACAGACCACACAAACTGGTCAAAATTAATTTTGTCCTTTGTTAGGTTTGGGCATTCTGGCTATTAAATCACTGAGTGTACGTCATCTGAAATGGTCTGTTATGTTTTACTTTTAAAAGGACATGTATTACGGAAACTCCTAATGTCAATGATAGGACTGCAACAGCCCAACATTGTGAATGTCTATTTACTATGTATTATAAATCATGTTTTATTATTTATTATCCCATTCCTAGAGATGTGCTCAGCACAAATATTTAGTCTAATAAATAAACCACTGCTGGATCCACACACTCATGTCTGTGTGTGTGTGTGTGTGTGTTTGTGTGTGTGTGTATGTCTGTGTGTGTGCATGTGTATGTGTGTGTGCATGTGACTGTGTGTGTGTGTGTTTGTGTGTGTGTGTGTGTGTGTGTGTGTGTCTCTGTGTGGGTGTCTGTGTGTGTGTTTGTTTGTGTCTGTGTCTGTGTGTGTGTGTCTGTCTGTGTGTGTTTGTTTGTGTGTGTGTGTGTCTGTGTGTGTGTGTGTGTCTCTGTGTGTGTGTCTGTGTGTGTGTTTGTCTGTGTCTGTGTGTGTGTGTGTGTCTGTCTGTGTGTGTTTGTTTGTGTGTGTGTGTGTGTCTGTGCGTGTGTGTGTGTCTCTGTGTGTGTGTTTGTCTGTGTCTTTGTCTGTGTGTGTGTCTGTCTGTGTGTGTGTGTTTGTTTGTGTGTGTGTCTGTCTGTGTTTGTGTATGCGTGTGTGCGTGTGTTTGTGTGTGTGTGCGTGTGTATGTGTGTGTGTCTGTGTGTGTTTGTTTGTGTGTGTGTGTGTGTGTGTGTGTGTGTGTGTGTGCGTGTGTATGTGTGTGTGTCTGTCTGTGTGTGTTTGTTTGTGTGTGTGTGTGTGTGTGT
>JAOYSI010008588.1:0-11428 GCA_025775065.1 Hiodon alosoides | reverse complement strand
TATGTAAAGCGTCTTTGTGACATGGCAACATTTGAAAAGCGCTGTATAAAAATAAAATTGATTGATTGATTGATTGATATTAGACAAAAATAAAGGTGTAAGACGTAGCTGCACTTTGACCATTATTTCATTACATTCCAAAAACACAGACATCCTATATAATAAGATAATATATAAGATAATATATAAGATTTCAGCATTTTTAAACAGCTGATATACAATATTTGCAGAGCAAAATGACACCCAAGTTAATGAGACCGTAATATGATACCACTAAGTGACCTGATTCGATGCATTTTTGGAAATTTCCAATTTGGAATCTGGCTAAATAATAATTTTGTTAGGAAAACCCAACACATCCAGGAACAACTATTTAGTGGAATTAAATATAGAGTTAGAGCTGAGCAGCAAAGCCTTGTTCTTTTTTTCAAATCCAGACGTGAGAGCTTCCCGCATAGTGCTCAAGTAGAAATTTAATGCTGTGCAGATAATGAGAGCGCAAATTTCTCATATTCTTGAAGCAGCATCGGCTTGAATTAGCTTTTTTCAATTTTTTCCTCTAGCTAAAATAAAAGACAAAAAAATCTAATTTATGGGATTTCACAAACTTCAGTACAAAAGTTTATAAAACCAATCAAAACATACACAAACATTAGAAAAGCCTCATTTTGTAGAGCAACCATACAAAGTAGGCAAGATCGCCTCTTAAAACATGGGAAGGTCACAAACACTCAAGAAAATTCAACGGTTCCTATTATGGCACCAGGAAATCAAAGTGTCAGACCAAAATAAATGACTTCTTTTTAAAAATATTAATAAATTATGACAGGAGCCAGCGGCAATGAATTGTTCAGAATTCTGGCAGCATGTTAGGCTACTGATCCATCGATTAATCAAGCTCAGACATTTCAAAAAGAAGGGAAATCAATTAAGTATTAAAATAAAACAAGAAACTGATGTCTTTTTAAAAATAGTTGAGATTAGCAGAGTACCCTAACAACAACAAAAATAAATAAGCGGGACAGAAGAGGATCTTGACCAACCAAATAAAGCACAGGAAAGGCAATCACATATGGAAGGTTAACCCAGAGATAAAGTGCAGTTTAAATCACGGATAATTACCCTGAGTCTTCCTGACAAGGCTAGTGTTTAATTCATTACTAATTTAATTTGACTGTGTTCTTCACTAATCTCATTTGAGAAGAGTTCAGTGTGGCCCCATTTAAGATATTAAATTCCTCCTTCTGCTTAGGCAGAGCGGAAATGGGAAGCGAGTGGAAAGAATCCATTGTGAAATGCATGCAAGATAAAAAATATTTTATTCCAGAGATACAAATTAAAAGTAAAATTTTTCTCTCCGACTATGTATATAGACATAGTGCCCTCCCCAGAGGAGGCTAAGATTTATCAAAAATACTCGATGTGATCAATCCTACCCTGTACACACTCTTTGACACTGTTATTTACCTCGTAAATGAAATCGCCAATGTCCACAGGGTGTGGGGCAGCAGATCTCAAAGGGTACTGCGGCTCCGGATGGATGGGCCTCTCGTCGAGGCGCCTGATCCCTACGGGCTTGATGGTGTCCGGCTCCACCGTGTCGGGCTGCTGAAGCTGGCTTAGGTCGTAATCCTGTGGAAAACAGATGGGACTCAGCACAATGCCACCTGGCTGGTGCGGACTGGACGTCGGGAATGGCCGCCCAGGAGAGGCCAGGCCAGTAACACAAAGCGGGTAAAACAGCACAGAAAAAAGCCCATATAAAGAAGCTAGAGTACTCATGTGTAATTAGCTTAGGCATTCGATAGCTGTAATGGGTTCACTATTTAAATCAATGCCGTAAAGGAGTTTGTCTCAAAAGGATTGTCTCAAATATTTGGCCATAACACAACTTGACATGAGCAGCACAGACAATGCATGCAGGTCCCTATGTCACTGAAGGATGGTTCCAAGTCTTTTGTTTGTATTAGCCAAAGGGCAATTTTTGTCTAAAAATGCAGTGGTCTGATGGTAGTGTTTTATTCAGTACCAGCCAAGCCCTTGACGTGGAATGGTGGGTACACAGAAGCCAACAAAATATTTTAAAGGTGACCTGTAATTCCTGTGTGTTCCGCAACATGACAGCTCGAAAATTAAAGCCACAGGTAGCATGTGCTTTGATGCACATTGGATTCTGATAAATGTCACACAAACGGCGACAAGTGGTTTGAAAATTAATTATAATTCTGGAATATATTAAAGCCGACTGAGAATCCCTGCTATTCACAACTATTTTTGACATGCTGGTCTATATATGAGATCTGCCATAACTGTCCCCCAACCCCACAAAATTTCTCTCTATTCTACACCCACATCGACACATACATTTGCAAGTAAGCTCAATTCAAACCTATTTCACCTCAAGAGATGTGTGAACGAGAGAATTGTTGTGTCCACCAGATCAACACTGGAATGTATTATGTAGTGTAAGACGACAAAGAAGTCTTTCATTCATAAAGGACGTCAGCGTGAGGCAACATTCCGGGGTGCACATGGCCCCTGACACAAGCCAAAGACGCGACAAGAGGGGCAGCTGGTTGATCAAGAACAATGAATCCACTGACCAATCTGGCCTAAAGCTGCTTTCTTGCTTCTCAGGGAATGGCCTTGAGACCCCCACCCCATCCTCAAAAAACAGACACAGACTGTATCCTGACCAGTGCAATAAACAAAAAAAACAAAGCCAGGACACAAGTAGGTCGGCTTGATGTCTGCTATTCAGGCCATCACAACTGCTGAAACGGTTATGGCCCCTTAAAAAAAATGTAAACACTGGATGTCGGGGAACGACTAAAATTAAAATGAATGTGACAGAGAGACATTAGTAAGTCTCCTCACAGTGGGTAGAAGATAAGGCGACATAAGGTAAGGCAACATAAAGAGGCTCCCATCATCACAGGTTATGTCTATGCGACTGCAGCTGTGTTCATTACGGCGAGGGCTGGCTGTAGGAATTTCAGACGAGACAATTTCCTGGACACAGCGGGAAAGCAAACTGCTCAAAATGAAAAATCGTTTCTCGCTGCAAATCTTCTCAGCGTCCACGGCAGCTGAAGATGGATGTTTATATGCAGGCACTTAGGACTATTTTAAATCACCACATTGGGCGGGACCTCCAGCTCCTGACCCAATGTGCAATAACTGCAGGAAAACTATCACACATTCCCTTAGAAAAACAAAACTGACAGTGTGACCTCATTTTCTTCTGCCTTCATGCTCTAGAAAATGTCAGTCTAAATCATAGAGAAATGCTAAACGGCAACATTTGGGTTGCATTAGCTTCAATTAACAGCCTTACGGACTAATTTAAGCCTATAAAAAGCCCCTGCTTTTTACACAGCAACACTCGATCAACACTTGGGTCTCCAGAAAGAAAAGTAAATTGCAATATTACTGTACCTTGGTTTGGGGAATGACTCCAAGTATTAACTTCCGAGCAGATTAATCCATTTGATTACTAAAAATGACACAGGGGCAAACAAAACAAGTGAGTAATAAGGACAAGTGATGTACCTGGTCCTCCTCTCCACCTCCCTCCTCGTCATACTTCAGGATGTTGTCCCTCACATCATCCTCAGGGTCGATCAGAAGCTGCTTGGCCTGCCGCTCCTTGTCGCGACGTTTCATCCACACCACAAACAGCAGAACCATCACTGAAACAATAGGAGGTGGATAGAAAAAAAAGGAAGAAGGAAGGAAGAAAACTTGATAAATTAAGCATATCCATTTTCAATTTAAATTGGGACATTTATTTTTACAAGCCAATCCATAGCCTGGGGCTTAATACCAGCCCAACCAAAGGTTTGGGCGGGGATTTCCTCCATATAATCTGCACGGATAAAGCGTATAGCGTTTTTTGTTTTTGGCAGCCCAGCCCAGGTTGGTCGCTTACTGAGGAGGATGATGATGCATAGCAGGATGGCGATGATGGCACCGGTGCCCAGGCCGGCTGCGATGACCCGCTCCATGTCTGTGCAGTCACCATTGTGGTCGCATTGGCACACCTTCACCCGCAGGTAGGAGGTGTTGGACATCGGCAGGTTTCCCGAGTCTGTGATGATGACTGGGATCTCGTATATGCCGCTTTCGAGGAAACCGATCCTCAGACTTAGCTGGGCATAATCGCCTGTGGTCCGCAGAGGGTACACGGAATGGTTAAGGGGGGGTCTTGATTGGTGCAGTACAACATTAAAGCGATTTAAGCATAATTCACAAGGAAATCTTTGAGTATTTTAAGAGATAATTACCATAATTTAAAGGATTTCATCAATTCAACAGAAATATGACAGACTTAACAGGTATTCCCAGGAAATTAGGAATTTTTTTTAAACATTAAAACTTTTAAACATTAGCATATACAGAAGCCTTCTAATAAAAGAAAAGCACCTCGAATACTATCAGTACCAAACATTTTGCTTTGTATTACCTTGGTGCACTAACAAATCTGCGGTTTTGCATGCATCTACGGCGTACTCAGTCCTATTACATTCAGTCCTGGAATTGGATGTTTCTTCTAAGTACGCATGGACCTACCAGTAAGCCGAGTGAGTGTCCAGTTCTTCCTGATGTCTGAGGGTTTATTTACCAGCTCGAAGGCAAAGGGGCCAGCGTTGGGGTTGAGGTCCCCATCCACAGCAGTGATGTTGATGCCGTTGGGCTCAGGCTTCTCGCAAACCTCTGCCTCCTGGGGGAAGACGTTGGGGGCATTGTCGTTGATATCGAGCAGCAGGATCTGCAGAGTGCCTGTACCACTTGCTTTGGGGACACCTGGAAGAACCATACCCCAAATGAGGACAGATTAGGAGAGTGCGCCACAAGCGCTGCACCCCATGAACTTATTGGCATACGGCTACCAAATTGCTTTTTGTGATATGCATTTAAAAATCCGGCCTCAAAAAATACTTAAATGGCCCATTAATTAGCATTTTAGCAGATTCTGACTATGTCTGCTTGAATAATGTTTTCTTTTGTGTATGTGTTTGAAAATGTATGTATCTGTGTGAAAACTTAAAAAAAACTTTAAAAAAAAAACAAAAAAAAAACTTTTTTATTAGCCAAATGTGTCATATAAGTAAAAAAGGTTGCTTGTACGTCACAGGGAGCTGTGACACAATCAAATCCAATCACAATCTGATAAGCACATCTCAAGCTTAGAAGATGGATCTGAGAGCTTTTGCTTTCATGATGTGGTTACACAACGGGAATACTAAAAGCGACTTAAAACAAAGCCCAGTGCTGCACAGCTAAACCTCTATGCATTCATGGGATGAGTGCCTTTTCAACTTTGCTGCAACTCAAAGGAGGTATTCATCTAAGTTCTGACCATTTCATGAGTTTTTAAACCTCTATTTAATATTTTGACCCAATGCTTGTGTGCAACGCCTATAAACAGGCCAAGTAGTAGGACGGTATTGGAAAAAATTAACAGATCAATGCACTCGTCAACATGTGCACTCGTCAACAAGCCCACTAGTTGACTGTACGAAGATTGTACAAAAACTCCTCTTAGCATGCGGTTAAGACTTTCGGTTATTGCCTCAGGTCACAGGCAATCTGAATGTATAGCAATGCAGATCTCTTTACGATAGGCAGTCAAATTCCAGGATGACCTACCACTGTCGGAGGCGAGGAATGTAGCATTGTACAAGTTGTTTTTCACATAAGACGACTCGCGGTCCAGTATGGCAATTGTCGAGATCCGGCCGTTGGAAGGGTTGATCTTCAACCAGTTGGCGGGATCGTAAAGCTTTGAGTACCTAAAAGGAAACACAGATGAAGGAAATCAAATATTATTGTTTAACGACTGACGAGTCAGTGAATACAAGTCGTATAACGATAAATTCAAAGCTGGATTGCAGTGTGTCAAGAGAAATGTACTGTAATGTTTCCTGTATGACTTCATAATGTTTTGGGCTATATTCAGGCTAGGAATACTGTTGTCACAGACATCAGAGCTAGTTTTGTTTTTCTCTTTATTTTTACCTGATTGTCTGCGGCATGAAACGGTCTGGGTCTTGGGCGGTGAAGGCAGTTAACATTGATTCTGCTGGTAGGCCCTCTTCCAGTCTGATGAGTTTGGGGTTTGGTTCAAAATAAGGACTCTCATTCACATCAATAACTTTAATGGTGACGGTTGCAGTCGATTGACGAGGGAGATGCATTCCTCCAAATAAGGTAGCTTCATTTTCCGCCACCACAGTTAGCACAATTGTCTGACTGATTTCATAGTCAATAGGCTGTGAAAAAGGCAGAACAAGAACAATGTCACGCTTCACATGGAGAACTAATCAGCCAATGGCCATGAGTCATAAATAACTCATAACTCTAAATAAATAGTTACATCTCAAGTGTCGCTTGTAGAGATGTAGAGTTTGAGGTGAAAAGATAAATTAATTTTACAAATAGTTCATCTCACAAAATGAACAAATAAATTAAATAGAAATGAAACATGCACAACAAACAATGTGTGTGAAGGAGACACATAGAGACATTGTAACCCCAGGAAACAAACTCTGGACCTTACCTTGACAACAGTAACTAAGCCCTCATTAGTGGTGGGGTCTGTGGGGACAGAGAACCTGCCTGTGGGGTCCCCCCCAGTAATTTTATAGACCACATTCCAGGCAGCAGTGTTGGGCTGGTCTTTATCAGTCACCGACAAGTTGGCAACGATAACATTCATCCGATTCTCTGGCACCTCCCCATAGAACTGCATGAATAAAATATAAGGGGGCTATTACATTACAGGTAACAGTGGTTTAAAACTGGGGTGAGATGTTTAGTGTGTAGCTTCAGCTACAATAAGAAACGACTGAATTGTGTCTGAAATTACTCAGCACTGACTGCAGCATGAAAGCCTCATGAACATATAATCTC
Organism: Hiodon alosoides; assembly: GCA_025775065.1. Classification (NCBI taxonomy): domain Eukaryota; kingdom Metazoa; phylum Chordata; class Actinopteri; order Hiodontiformes; family Hiodontidae; genus Hiodon; species Hiodon alosoides. The sequence continues at coordinate 4,513 of JAOYSI010008588.1, read as the reverse complement.
AAGTCTTTAAAGTTTTAATATCTTAATACATGAAAAGCCGAGACTGATATGCGACTGAAGTGGTTCTGTGAAAATTACATTTTTAGTAATACATCCCAAAAGTGGTAAAAGTCTCACACTCAGTATGTCCTTCACCATAAAATATGTTTTTCATCTACGCCTATAACATGTAACTGTTCAGTACTATCCTAAGGCAGCCGTAAAGCACAGCTAGCAACATATTCCCAAAAATAAATTGAAAAAAATTAATAAACAAAACATCTCCATCTTCCTACTCTTCTGATAATGGCGACTTTAGAAGATGCACTTCTAAAACAGAAAGCAGGCAAACATCCTCAAGCGTGCTTGGGTGTCCATTAATACGAATAAATAAATAAATTTTTTAGATATTCACTTACTCTGTCAACTGTGAACTCTGGAGGATTGTCATTGACATCTGTGACTCTGATAACAGCAGTTGCTGTGTTCGAGAGTCCATATGTCGGGTTTCCCTCCATGTCTGTTGCCTGAATAATTAAAGTGTATTGCGGGACTTTCTGAAAAATACGTAAAAAAGCATTACATCCGAGTCTCATGTAACCATTGTGTTTACATATACACACTCTTACACACAAATACATTTTAAATAGACGTATTAATTGAAGTCAATACCCATGCTGTTTTGCAACCCCTTATTTCAACCACACCCTTTCTGGTCTGCAGAACGGGCAAATTAATTTCATAGTGGAAAACAAATCCTCCCTTGCATGCCCCACATGTAACAGATTACCAGAACAGGACACCATCACGCACATTTCCCTCAACGAAATTACCTGACTGACCATCGGTTATGAGACAAATTAGAGGAGGGACGGGCAACTGGTGCAATTTTAAATTAACAGTCAATTGTTCAATCATGCGTCCTTGAACCCCCCCACACACACACACACACACAAACACACACACCCCACCCCCATTCACACACAGCTTAAAAGTAAATAAAAATTTTCTTTGAGGTCAACTACTGCAGTTATTAGTCAAAACCACTCCCTCCTTCAATACAGGGCTGATTAATGACTGTACAAATGAAACAGAATTATTAATGGGTTTCTTAATAAAATATTTTTGGGGGGACAACAGCTTTTACTTTTAAAGTAAAACAGATCATATTTTAAAAAATATGATCCTAAATATTCTTTAAAGCAGGAAAAAGTGATGGTTGCAAATCCAAGAATAGGAAAAAATTATTTCCAAAACCAGGCATGTGAATTATGTGTCTACAGAATTAATAGGACGCTGTATTTACAATAGGGATTTCGTGACAATAATGTGCAACCCCTCAGCTAGTGTTTCTCTCCTGCAGAAGTTTTACCTCTCTGTCAAGTCCAGCTGCCACAGTAATAATGCCTCCAGTCTTATTGTTTATTGTAAACATGTTGGGACTGGGGCTTTCCGGGTTCTGGGAGAGTATCTTGTATCTCAAGATCCCATTGGCGGTGTTGGGATCATCCTTGTCAATGGACGTGACCGTCATCACAAACGTGCCTTGACAGAAAAAAGTGAGGCAAAAAAAAACTTTATTTCTGTAAACTGCAGAAAATACCATCCTGTCTTATTATGGGTTAACTACTTTACTAAACTACTGTTCTCTCAACCAGTTCCAATTTAAAGAACAAGATTTACTTCCATTACTGTCCATTAATTCAGTAATTGAAAGAGACAGAGCAAGACAAATCCTGTACATTTAATTGATAAAGACAAGGCTCACTTCATTATAGACTTAATACCATCAAGTGGAAACCAAGTCAGTGTGAGAAAAGAATGGAGAGCATTAGTAATGCAGTGCTGTGCATTTCACTGCTGATATGACATTTCCTGTCTGTCAATTATGTTAATTCTCACCAGGCTTCATTCCTTCCGGGACTGATCCATTCCAAATCTGATGGATGAACTCGGGGCGGTTGTCATTCATGTCGATCACGTTGATCACAATGTCAATGGGGTTCTCTACCTGGTTTCCGTTCAGGTCTACAGCATGTGCCCTAAGCTGCGGGAAAAGTAGGATCATCCCCCCTACAGGATTCCATCCGACGCACATCCTATCCACCTAACAACAATGGATGGTCTCTGAACACCATCTGAGTTCTTTCTGACATTGTCCTGTGCAGGACTGTCTCTCTATAGAAAAAAGGAAGCCTTTCTTATGTGCAAGCATCTTTTACTTAATTTCAATATTTCCACTCAATACTGCAGACCCCCAGATCTGGACAAGAAGGAATATTTAAACTTCTTTGTGTGCATAATTTGTGTCTGCACTGCACTTTGAGTTATACTTAAGGGCCTGTGGTCAGCATACAATTTATCACAACAACCAATTAAACCTTACTTATTGTAATAATACCATGTTATTTTATAGTTTATAATATCACTTTAAGTTTCGGCACCATCATAGTTAAATGTTTAATGACCCTCAAAACATGGATTTTCCAAGTAAAAAATACATTGACAGACAGCCTGGAATGAAAATCAAGTAGAAAGTGAGTCCGTATCGTGTCTACTCAGGGTACGTGACCTATTCCTTTCATGGGGTCATAAAAAGGCAAAAGTTCACATACGCAAGTCAAAGCAAAAACGGTACTGGGGCTTGTTTTCTGTCAGTTTTTTTATATGATTTACTGATTTATTTATTTTATTGAGAACGACTGTCAGCATTTGGGTGAGTCAAGCCCAAGATGAAGTTTATTCACTCAGTGAATCCACATCTGAACATGGATGAAGGTAGAGCGGTGGACGAACGGACACGTGACATATGCGAGCAGATCGAGTGGCTGAGATGCAGTCCTGCAGACGAGGTGTTGCTCTTACGTGGAAGTTTGATATTTGCTCACGGTCCAGAGGCTTAGTCACAGACAGCTGTCCTGAAATTGGATTAATGACGAAGATCCCTGTCGGAGGCTGGTCGGCGCCGGGTCCTGTGACGCTGTAGCGCAGTAGGCGATTTTTATCACGGTCCGACCGGATCTAGAATAATGGAGAGGTTGGGGAAGGGGACAGCACATGTTACATAAAAAAGGAATACACTTTTTAAAATTATTGTTTATTGTTACCTAAACTGATGTGAGGGAAATAGAACTTAGAACGAAAGGAGAGAAAATAAATCTAAGACTCTGTTAATTACTTTTGTGGAGGTGTCTTATTAATATCAAACCTCTAGACACAGCTGTGTCTGGCTCTCGTTTGCACTGTAGGAAACTCTCCTTTCATAGGGGAGAGGAGGGACCTTTCCCTTCTGAGAGGTTAATTGTGTTTTTAAACTCTATCCTTTACTATGTTAATCTGGACTTGCAATGCCCACGCCCCCCAGACAGTCCTGACCATGATTAGCCCCACTGAGTTAACATGGCACATTGAAAGGCAATCCACAGAAATTCCCATGGCTAAATTCCCATGGAGGTGCACTGTAATGAAGCAGCAATGATATTTCATGTAGCCAAGAACAGTGGCTTTTGGAGAACACATTTTGGAGTGTTGCTAGCTAAAGGCCAGAGTGAAGCAGGGAGGGTCTGGAAAAGGAGAGGGGGAGGCAGGGAGAAAGTGTTTTTCTACCATCCTTACTCTGACAAGCTCTTGTGGATATGGGCCCCTGGAGTTTTCAGGCACATTGATGGGGGGGATGACCCAGTCCCTCTTCATGCGTTTCAGGGGACTGCGGTCTTCCGGGCGCTGCCATGGGAACACAATCTCCCGGAGCTGATGGGGGGACACATCTGCCATGCTGGAACCCCTCTCGTGCTGGAACATTGAAACCACAGGCAACTTTAGTAACATTTCTAGACTAAAAAGACATGCAACCTTTGAGCGGTATCAAAGACAACAGTTAATTTATTGTGTTTAAGTAGAATAAAACTAAAAATGTATGTTCTCATCAGAGACTTGATATTTTTCCCAATTAATTCTTCTTTGGCTCCACTTACATACTAGAATAATTCGAATTTCAATGATTGTTTTGCATGAAACCAAAGTAAAGCAGAAAAGAAATAAAATAGATTTCACAGATCAACATTAAAAAAAAGTTCAGTTCAGTTGGTATCCTGGACTTTTCTAACAGGACAACTTGGAATTCCCTTTTCTTTCAGTTTTAGGAAGCACATCTTGAAGAATTCTTGCAATTGCTTTCTGAGAAGTTCCCCCTTTTTCATGAGATCTGCTGAAACATCACTTCTCGAACTCCTCCCTCACCACCCCACCCTCCCGTCCTTGGCAGGGACCAAATTAATGAAATTAGAAATAAAGAGAGGTACCTGCAAGGCATATATAAATACACAGATGGCTCAATCTTTTTTTGTCCAAGTATGGCCAGGGAAGGCAGAGTAACCTTGAAAAGGGACTGTGGCTATTTGAAATTTTTTGGTGATAAGAACCATTCCTATTGTCGCTCCATCATTGGTGGTCCCCCCCTATCTCTCTCTTTCGAGCAATCACGTGAGGCACCCTGCAGGACTGCATCACTTTCACCACCGCTACCAGTGGACCA
>JAOYSI010008587.1:0-11429 GCA_025775065.1 Hiodon alosoides | reverse complement strand
ACAGCGTGTAGCTACACAGAGCGGCGTTACAGCTGCAAGATGTGGAGAGAGAGAGAGAGAGAGAGAGAGAGAGAGAGAGAGAGAGAGAGAGAGAGAGAGAGAGGGAGAGGGAGAGGGAGAGGGAGAGAGAGAGAGAGGGAAAGACAGCCTGCTCATTGGACAACAGGGAGGCCACATTAACTGATGCTAAAGTTTTATTCCAAATTCAGGGTCTGTAGGTGTTCGGTTAAACTGGGGTCGCTATGGAGAATTTAACCTGGCACCAGTTTGCACGGATCTGATTGGCCTCCTTTACTCCTTTCAGAATGCCCGAAATTGATTGGGGCTCCCAAAATACGCATGCAAAAACATAAATAAATAAGATAACACTCACTGTATGAGTAGAGACCCCTCTGTTTAACAGGTAAACAATTGAGTGGGTGGTAGTAACTTTAGAACAGCATTACCTAGGCCTAGTTAAACCCAGTCCATCCAGTTAACAAGACAAAATTTGTATCAGATAGAGCAAATGATAATGGGAGTTAATGAGGCAGAACTAGCTTAACCCTATCATCAATACTCTGGAAGGTTTTAAGATTAATTTAAAATTTTTGAAATGACAGCACTGCACTAAATGAACGAACATATTATATTAACATATTATATATAAATGAACTGGGATGTTTTTTCAGCAAAACCTACAATTTGAATGCCCGGGATTCATCACTAAATGGGAAGGATTGGCTACCCTTCATGCTTGTCATGGAAAAGGACCACACTTAGCGAAGGTCCCGTCCCTCTCCCCCGCCCCCCCCATCTGTAAAGCGTCACTAGCAATTAGGCCTCACTGGTGCGGGATTACAGCCTATTAGCACAAAGACCAATGCTCAGGAGTAACCCTGCTAAGTCTTAACCATTTACAGTCCACCACGCCCCTTTCTCCTTCACTGACCCCTTAATGTCCGTGCAGTTCCCTTTTTCCTTTTTCGCAGAGTGTGCAGATTGTCGTGCTCGCATTCGAGAAGGAAGGGCCTCGGTCACCTTCTAATGCAAGCCTAATTCAAGCAATCAAACATAAAGTATCCGGTAAACGTGTGGAGGTGAATCTATTTGTGCTCCGTCCACAACCGCAGCGCTGTGCATCAAAGCCGTTTCTGTGTCCGCGCTCTGAACCATTAGCTTCCCAAATGAAGCAGCACAGCGCGTCAGCCTCACCCCCCACACCTGCTGTTCGCTAAACGCTCGTGTGCCACGCCCGCCACTACGTGTCTCTACAGCTGCCCTCTAAGAATTCACAATTACCCTTCCTCCTCCGGGGGGGATTACGATCGCAGGCGGAGGCGGTCTGTCCTAGTTTGTTCTCCCGCGGCTTCCGTATCACACCACCCTCACCAGACGCCTAGCTCTCTCCCCACCCCCCCCACCCCCCCCCCTCACAGCTCACAGCGCTGCCCCTGCAAGGCCCGGAGACCAGAGTGAGCACTCGGGTTACACACAATCCCTCAACAGGCAGCTCACCTGGACGCGGAATAAAAGACGACTACTCAAGCAGACACAATAACCCAAGCTGAGTGACGCTGACCCAAAGGAAGACCCAGATGGCAAAGGTGTTTAAAAGAAAAAAAGGGGGGGGGGGGGGTGCGTAGTACAGGCTGAAAACAACGTTAAATTAGGCCCATGGGGGGGTTCCCCCTTCATAGCACATCTGCGCTACGTAGACGCAATCGACTTCCCTGAATACATGAGACACATGCTAAAATAAAGAGACATAGTATAAATATCGCTGCAGAAATGATTTCACATTCGTCTCAATAGTCTATCTTTGAGTGGAAGTACTTCTAACCAGCATCCTAGGTGTTAGTACTACAATTCGGTATAAACGATCAATGAAAATGAGCTCAAATTGACTTTGTATTACCCAGAACACACTGGTGTGCTGTTCAGGTCTTTCCAACAGGAGTAACATGAGTAAGTGTGACAGACTTGCTACACTCCTTCAGCACTGCAAACTAAGCAGGTTTTTGGGTTGGTTCTGGGCTCTGCTGAGTCCCCATTTTTTCCCCACTCCATTCACCGGCATTAAAACTCAGTTGACCAGAAATCCCTTTACAAAACACGGTCAGACATTTTAATCATCGCAGTTCAGTAGAGGGAAACGAGGCAGACGTTACACATTCACGTTCTCAGTGAATGTGTAGCGATACGACAGTTGAGTCTGAATATATCATGCAACCCCTGGTAATACTCAATATAGCCAATGACTTGTCAATTTCGAACATCCGTATATTTTCTTTGTTATAAACAAGACAATAAATGATAATTATAATTATAACAAAAAAATACACAAATGAAATGAATATACAGTTTCAATGCATGCTCTAAATTGATATAACATCTGGTTGGGCATGTTTAAACGTGTTAATTATTTAGATTTTTAAAAAGAATAGATTTACCTCTGGGGCTAGTTGAGTAATTGAATTGCTGAATTATAGATACCCTTGACTGATTTTTGTCCACACACGATATCACGGAACATATTGAGAGGTATTTCCTGCCATGTAACGCATATTAATGTATCCAGGTTTTTTGTGACTATTGGGTATATATCTCCTAAACGTTTGTTTCAAAGAAAATATTTGCAGAGGTCATTGACTCATTAATTAGAACCCAACAACTGAGAGGATGGAAACATGACACCTCGAATTGAATTTCTAAATCGCCTATTCCCGTCTCGGTTTCAGAACCCCGGTTCTCCGGACAGCTCCTTCCAATCAGGGGCGAGTGCTCCAACGCGTGAGCTTGCACGTCACATTACCCACTGTGTCGTAGGTACAACACTGCGTTCCGGAAAACTACCGGTCTTGGTACAATTCAAGATGGATCTACCAAAAATCTATAATGTACTTTTGCAGTATACCAGTGTTTAAAAAAAAAAAAAGATAATTCAACAATAATGTAAAAATAAACGAGCTGTTTAAACTAAACGTGCAAATAAGATATGATTAAATATAACTCACGTTGAGGTAATGCTCCATTGAAAATGAACGGGCCATATAAATTAAAACACCGGTTAATGCAGAAAATATTCCGGTTTAACTATGTATACATTCATATAATGATTATATTTAGTAGATTCTATTCAGTTAATATATACAGAATCTGCTGTAGTAATTATTTCCTTCCCTTTGTGGAAGAGAGTAGCAATATACGTAACTCAGATCAAGAGTAAAATACTAAACCAAAAACTGTAGGGCGTCATTTGTTTCTATTAAGATTTCAAAAACGCTGCACCATACACGAAAAGCGAAACAAACAGGCCTGGAGAAATGAAATATCTGTATATCAGGAACAAAAATCAAATAGCGGATGTCTCCGAACCTTTCTGTATTGAGTCTGAATTTGCATTAGTAAAAAAAAAAAAACCCTTTCCGATTTAGCGTTTAGCCAGTGCCCAGGATTTAAAAAAACGCTTCGTCTCCGGGTTTAAACGTGACGGAGCAGAGTAATATGTGGCAATCAAGCTGACGAAGTCGTGAAATTATATAGATTGAAATAAACTCACCTAATACAATCCAAATAGACCCAGAAACGAGGAAGAAGGCAAGCATCTCTCTCTCATTGAGTATGCTGTCGCAGCACACAACCCGTCGTAGTAAGAGCCTAAAACTGCAGCATCGACTGCAGCAACCCTGGGACAATCTGGGAGATTAGGTGAGAATCACTGAGTAATACCGTAGTGAGGTAGTCAATTCAGCTTTGCAACGTCCAACCGGTGACATTACTGCGGTGTTCTACAAAAAAAAAAAATCTGCATACGTTGACAGAACATTAAGATATTTTGCGCGTCATTAACTCTTTAAAAAAAAAAATTATTTTCAGACAATGAAGCCTGAATGAAAATGCTGCCGAGAGAGGAAGATACGTCCGAGACAAGGTGACACAGTGAAAAGACTTTCGGAGTCGAATCGTTTTTGTAGCCTTTCGTCTATTAGGGTGGACGTCACGTGGTACCTGAAGATTACTTATATATATGGTTATCCGAAGACTTGTATTACTTAAATTTCCCCCCCAAATCTAGCCTCTGGGGCATTACGGTCTGATTTAAATATGACGGTTATTTCGACAGTTGATATTTTAACGCATGTTAAAATTTGACGAGGCAAACATACGAAAAATGGCTACATTATGATACGGCAAGTTATTATATTACTTTTCTGACTGTTAACATTTTGGGGGTTTTGAACGATTCTTTAACCCTTGCAGGTGCGTGTATAGCGGACTCTAGAGTCTAGAGTTAGAACGTTTCGAAAAGCCTAAGGCTTGCTGGTACTTTTCCCCGGGGAGAAAAATGGTTTGGCGGGCTGTACCAGTCGTGCATGACATTGCCCTGTATCTAATTAACCTTGAAATGTCTTCCTTTAGCGACAGCTAAGCCTATTTATATAACTGTAGGAACCATATATTTTGGGGGCTACATGTATGCTATGTTTAATATCACTTTATGTTTAATATTATATACAATTATTTTAAATATATCCAGAACTGAATTTCAGGTGTGTTTTTCGTTTTTCTCTTGTTTTGAGCATGTGACCGGTATAGGCACTGATATAGTGCCTATACCAGGGAAAGATATAATTCTTCATCTCTTCTGTTGCTTTATTCTGGTGTGATCACGTGACTGACCTTATTAAGTGGGTCATGGTCAGGAACACCCATCTGTTACTTCCGGTCATGCCACCAGACACTTCATCCACTGCAGTGGCTGGAAGCTGCATTAACAAGCGAAACTGACCCGCGGGGCAGTTAAAGAACCTACCACGGAGGCCAAGGAGGCAGAGTGCAGGATTACATGTGGGGCTTTTATTAGCATCACGGCTAATAAAAAAACAGCGCGAGATGCATTTGCATGAACTTTCCCTGGCCAATGCTTAGCTTAAAGGGCTATGCCCTTGCGGTGAAATATCAAATCAAAAATCTGCACATCTTTGTGTGAAAAATCTAAGCGACGCATCCGTTACCATTTCCGCTCACAAAAAGTTACCACTCAACACAGGGATGTTATTAGCGTCTAAACGCGGCCAGACCGCTCCAACCGGCATGTTTAGACAATGATCTTGGATCCCGGATGGGGTAGGCGGACGTGTTCCAGAGGGAGGTTGGGAGAGGAGGTTCTGAAGAGACAACTCCCTGCGCTGTTCAGAGTTTAAGGGGGGGGTGGGGCAGATATTAAACTGGAGTAGTGCAGCGGATCGCCGTGGGGACGGGGGAGGCGGCGTGCCTGGGATGGAACCACGGCGGCTCTGACGCGATCCCGTGTCACAGGGCCACCCCAGCAGATGGCACGGGAGAGATTTGGTGCATATGCACACGGCGCTTCATCTCAAAAGCTCCTTTTCCCCCTCTCCTTCCCTCTTCAGAGCGGACAGTTAATGATATATGGCGTATTCCGTTGCTGGCCGAGACTTACATTCAACAGATTTCCTCTTGGCAGCCGCCCCTTGAGTTTAACGTCATTTCCTTTCCTCCCGGGGACTATATCCTCTTGAATACAGGCCCGGGGGCTGGTGGTGCATAGCACAAAATTTGTGTATAGTCTACAACACACACACACACAGGGATAATCAAACTTGGTGTTCCTAATACCAAGAGCTAGTCGCACTAAAAACCATCACTATAAACGCCCTACAGCGCATAACTAAGTTTCCACCAAGTTCTTTCCTGCCACCCTACCCACCCAGATACCCAAATGCCCTATATTCTCAGGCCCACACCTGGGAATAAAGGTACTGCTTTTCTGTCAGATGGTGTCGAATTACACTGTTACTATTAAAACTTGCTAACACGGTTGGTGGGTTTAAATTCTAAGCAGAGTAGCTGTAGTTTTATTTTAAATGATCTTATAGGACTGAAAGACTCATTGTGTTCTTGCAAGCACATATCTTTCAGATGTACAATTGTCCAGAGGAATGATTTCTACTGCTGGTGGCATGGGACATTGCATCTCCAACCTTCATGTACACAGACAGTGTGGAATGAGGACTCGTCTTTTCTAGAAAGGTTGTTCACTTTCAGTAGCTGTCTTCGGACCCATGGATTTGTAAAGTATGAAACTGCTGCGGGAACTGAAGAAGTGGAAATCAGGTACGTGACGAGGTCAAAATGAGATTCCTGTTTTCTGTTCCCAAATAATAGCGGCTGGAGACGGGGGGGGGGGATTTTGGGCTGTGTTTTTTCTCTTGCACCCCCCACTTGATTGGCAACTCAAAGAAACCATGCACATTGGCGAAAACCAAAATAAAACAATTGAAGTTAAATCATCAAATTTCAAGCCATAAGGACAAACCCTCCAACCCCCACCAACCACAGACCTTTCCAGTCTGAACCTTCTCTTTCTTTGAGCCAGCACTGCTCTTTTAAAGTCTCTAGTCTCTAGAGTGCGGTTACCATTTGTGTGCAACAAGGTCCATTTACTTTGGGTGTGGCCCCCTCTGCCCTATTCTGGGCGTATTCCTAGGGCTCAAGGGTGTGGTCCCAGGCACCGTGCCACAACGTTGTGTTTTTTTTCTCCCCAAACATGGCAAAGAGACATATAATGCCATGCAGAAACCAATTCCCCCTAAATCAAAACTTTACAAATCACTTATCGCAATGAATAAAACTGTAGTTAATAGCAAGTAGCTTGTTTCTTCTACTGATAAAAAGAAAAGGCTATTAAACACAGTTTTGTTTTTCGATTTGATCGGTTTTGAGCCTTTTGAGCCAAAACTTGTTCCTCTTTTCTGTCATTCTAACCCTGTGTTTGTTTTTATTTTTGGTTTCAATGACCTTGTTACTGACATTGAGTAAAGCTCTCTCTATGCTACAGCCCAAATGTCACAACACAGCCTGCCTGAAATGTTTCAAGAATATTTTTAGCACTGAGGACCGATCTACAATATCTACCACCTACCATCAATTTATCGGATCAGCAGCTTTGGCATAAAGCAACGTCCACCTGCTTATCTCTCCTAAAACGATTGGTAAACAGCCTGGAGAGGTGGTCTGGAGAAACAGCGCTCGGATCTGAACGAAGGGATCGTCGGGGCGCCTTTAAACATGAGGTATAAACCAAAGCCAGTCAGTGGGAACAGTGGTCGCCATTCTGAGTACCAGAGACAGGAGAGGGACAGAAAAAGGGGAGACGGAAATCATGTTGAAAAGAAGCAGAATCTCCAGAATCTAGTAGTATGGTTCTGTGAATGAGACATTAGATTGACTGATTCCACGACTGCACACACTTAAGGTTGTTGACACGCAAGCACGGTCAGGGGAGAAGACTTCTTGCCATCCCCGGTAATCTTCACCTGTGTCTGGACGTTCAGGTTGCTCCCATTTGACGCCTGTGGCACACCACTGGTGATTCTCATGTGAGTTTGCTATCTCTAAGTAACATTGTCGCAATCGTGCATGGCTTTGAGGGTGAAGCGAGGGGGCGGGGTTACGGTTTGCAGTCCCCAGGACTGTTTATTTTCACAGCAAAAAAAGAAACATAACAGGACTTAACCACAACCTTTGTGGTTCGGCCGTCACGGATCTCCCACAAAAACAATGAAACACCTGCACACTTCCAACTTCAGATACAACTCTGAGACTTGTCACCTGCAGAAGTTCTCTGATGACACTGCTATTATGGGGTGGATCAGGGATGGTCAGGAGGAGGAGTATAGGGGCCTGGTGGAGGACTTTGCGGGTTGGTGTGTGAGAAACCATCTGCTGCTCAACATCGCTAAGACAAAGGAGATGGTGATGGACTTCTGGAGGACTTGGGCCCCCTCGATCCCTGTCCACATCCAGGGGATGGATGTTTCAGATGGTTGGGAACTATAAGTACTTGGGAGTCCACTTGGACAACAGGTTGGAGTGGGCGGTGAACACCATGGCCCTGTATAAGAAGGGACAGAGCAGGCTTTACTTCCTGAGGCGGCTCCGGTCCTTTAATGTGTGCAGCTCACTACTGCACACTTTCTACCAGTCTGTAGTCACTACTGCACACTTTCTACCAGTCTGTAGTCACTACTGCACACTTTCTACCAGTCTGTAGTCACGAGTGCCATTTTCTATGCTGTGGTTTGCTGGGGCGCCAGCATCAAGGTGGGGGACGCTAACCGGATCAATAAACTGATCAGGAAGGCCAGCTCTGTGCTGGGGTTTGATCTTGGCACCCTGGAGGAGGTGGCAGAGGCAAGGGCACTGTCTAAACTATGGGCCATTATGGACAATGCCTCTCACCCCCTCCATGACATGGTGGAGGAAATGCAGAGCTCCTTTAGCGCTAGACTGATCACCCCACGGTGTCGGAAGGAGCGCTATGGGAAGTCCTTCCTGCCATCAGCCATCAGACTTCACAATGCCGCTCTGTGAGCCGGAACTCTGCCACCACCAGCTTAATAACATGTGACCTCTACTACTTCTACTTCTTTTAGCACCTTTTTTTTTCTTTGCACAGTTTTTTCTTTGCACTTCTACATCACCATTGTCTTGTGTTTGACCCTACCGTACGTATGTACTAATTGCTGTTGTGTGATTTATTTATATGTTTTTTTTGTGTAATTTTCTCATACAGCTGTAGTGCCACAATTTCCCCATGTGGGATTAATAAAGTACCTGCCTACCTGCCTGCCTGCCTGCCTGCCTGCCTGCCTACCTAAAACTAAGATAGTAAAAGAGCAAGACAAAAGGCAAGGAGAAAGCCAAAATAAAATTACAGGCAGCGAAACCCCCCATCATCAACAGATCAAAGCTTTGTGCTGCACTCATCTCTCCCACTACAGTTGCAAGCATCCTTCCCATTCCTCCAGCACCTACTGAGGGATGTGGCTGACGTTAAAATACCTTTGGAGTCACAACATCATACCCTGCAGGTGCCAATGGGCATTACCCTCCTCTGCCCTGGCGTGTCGGACAGACAGAGGCATGTCACAATGACGCTCTGGAACACGGATATGGCTCGCGGCACTGTGATGTGTCGCCAAGCTTCTCTCTGCAGGGAGTTCACTGCGCAGACCGGAATCGTGCAGACTGTCAGTTTTGAAACAGCGCTGTCCCAGTAATTTTGAGAGGAGGTTAACTATTGTAATAATAGGCTAAACAACGTTACTTAGAGATGGCAAACTCATGTGGGAATCATCAGCTGGTGAGTGGACGCTGGAGACCCACAGGTATTGTCAGTTTGGGCAACCATGAGACATACGACTATGCAACCCTCACTTGATTGGTGAGGTCTAAGAAGAAAAAGGCCAAAACCCCACACTACCTTTTTAATTATTTCATTCACCGTGACAACATGTCCACAGGATAGGAACTTTGACAGGCCTGGTGTGGTTGTAGTACTAAATCCATCAGTTTTAAGTTTGATTTTGCAGCACAAAATCTGAATATCTGGTATCATATTTGCTTATAGGCCTAGATAAGATATTGACGAATATATATTGTAGCTAGCTACTCACTGTAGACCTCTCACAAGAGCAGTGTGTACATCACCGTTGTGCGTCTATTCTGCACACTCTGTGTATTGAGGTGGTCCCGATACCAGAACTTTGCACTTTTTTATATTATACCAGTTCAGTTTCCCCATACTCAATACCACACAGACAAAAAGTAAATAAATAAAAAAACATCTGAACACGCAGAGCTACTAATGCAATATCTGCTAAGTCCCATCCATTGATATTATTACATGGGGTCAGAATTCATTAGAAAATTCTTCAAATAAAGTAAAATTTCTGGTGAAGAAAGATAAGTTGTTAACCCCCCCAAAAAGTTTGAGGTGTTTATGTAGATTCAGAATCGGCCGCGATAAATGAGATGGTTTGAGAGGCGTCATGTGGCTTCGGGGTTAAATTTGAAAGAAGGAAGATTCCTAGTTAATACCCTCGTACATTCTAGATGAAGCAGAGGATATATTTAACCCGTCCCAGCTGTAAGAGGATGGAAAAAACAGGTACCAGCCAGTGAAAGACATTTAATTGAAAGACATAATTTCATTTTCCAGAGGTTTTATGAGTAGAAACACGAGTCAAGATAATCGGCTGACAGGTTTATCGCAGATTGTGGGAACACGACACATTTATCTTTCTTTAAAAAAAAGAAAAAAGAAACTACAACTAAGGCCGTGTAAATGGGGTCAGGCCAAGCGATGTGTCACTGTAAAGAAACAGCAGGCAGATAAACATAGCGGGGGACGTCACACGGATGACGGTAACAAGATACAGGCACTATGGCGTACAGGTCACTTTGAAAGACCAGAGGGACGCCTGGATCAGAGACACGCCAAACATTGTCGTGGAAATCCCAAAACGTGGCCGGAAGCCTTTTCTTTCATAGCTGAAAGGAATAAGTGTCGTCGCCGGGAGCCCTTCACCGCAGCCAGTCGACAGAAAGCAACAGTGCAGGGGGGTTCGTGGGGGGTGGAGCAGCTGCTTTAGCGGGACAGCCATCTCCTGAGCGAATTAAGGGAACCTGATACCGGCTGCCACTCAGACATGAAAAAATAGGTAGGGAGCTATTGCCATTCAAATTAGACACAGGCGCTGCAGAGACAGCCATGCCTGCTGAACTTAACAAGAACGAGAGATGGCACTTTGCTCCCTGTGTACAAAAGGACTGCACGGCCTCAGTAGTAAGAGGTTCGCTGCGGGAGGACAGGTAACGTGTAAACTGGAAAGTAAAGTGCCATCCAGCCAGTCTGTGGAGCGGATTCCCCCAGCCAGACCTCTGCTGAATCAGCCACTGGGACGCTGAAACTGACAGAGAGAGAGTCGACACGTTAAGGGTTAAAACCAAAGCGCCACAATTAAATTTGGCATTTCCTCCGGGCCTGGGCCTTTCCTCTGGGCCAGGGCCTGGGCCTTTTCAGAGACACTTGTGATGATGGCCACAGAGCAGTCACAGTGACCTTACGTGTACTACTGGCCGAATGACTCTTACCTGTCTGTAGCAAACTGCTACTCAGGGTGTGTTGAGATCGCAACACACGCTGGATAGTAGTGGGAGGTTCCGTCAGAGGTTTAAAGGAAGACTGTTTGGTTTTGTGTTAAAAAATAATTGTATTTCTGTTATCACAATGGTTATGCAAACGTCGTGATATACGAAAGGGGGGGGGAGTGTTTTGGCCACCCTAGGCATCCGTACCAGGTTTGACTTGGGCAAGAGTGAGTTCGGTAAATAGAGACTTTAAGATACTCACCGCCACCGGCGTTTGTATTCCTTCCATTAATATTACTATATCTTCGCTAGCATGCTGGTTGTCTGTTACAGTGTGAATGCCAACAATATACTACCTATCGCTCCCACGTAGAGCACAACACCGCACACATTCGCGCTAAATTAGCTAGTTTGCTTTAATCTTGATTCATTGATGACATATATTTAATACTTATAAATGTGATGCATCAATTCAGTAATGAACCCCG
>JAOYSI010008586.1:0-11431 GCA_025775065.1 Hiodon alosoides | reverse complement strand
TGCTGTACCTCCTCCTACAACAGCTCCCAACCAGCACAGCTGCTGTACCTCCTCCTACAACAGCTCCCAACCAGCACAGCTGCTGTACCTCCTCCTACATCTCCCAACCAGCACAGCTGCTGCATCTCTGAGAAACAAACCCTGCCTGACAGCTCTGTAACAAGGCTGCCTTCCGAACGTTGAAACTGTGCTGGCCTCTTCTGCAGTGCAAAACAACAGACACGAGACTACAGCCACCCTTCCTCCCAAACACAAGCCATTACTCATACAGACCTCTGGTTTCTCCACAAATCTGTACATCGCTACACCCTACAGAGGTGAGGAGCGGTTCGCATGAGCTCACTGGTAAAAACCTCTCTTCTGGTTTCCGTCTCCAGGGGCCCTGTGGCACGGCAAGGGGGCTGCGGGAACACGTTGGCCCGGTTAAACATCCTGCCACCCCGAGCCAGCTTCTCTAAAGTTCTTTCAGATGAGACACTGCTGGCTCGGCTGCAGCTCCACCTGGTGGGTGCTGAAAGAATGGCTCTCCATGAAACATGTAGACATCTGTGGAGTTAGTTTTCAGCCCCTTGCCTGAAATACTGGACTGCGAGATTATTGTAAGCTGATAACAAAACGTTCAGATACAGCCAATGTCTCGGCAACCGTTCAGTCAAGCAAATCATGGTCAACCACGGTGCGCGTTCAAAGCGTTCCTTCAGCCACGTCGAAGTCAACCGTGGTGCACGATCAAAGAGTTCAGTTAGCCACTTCACGGTCAACACTGATGCACATTGAAAGCATTAAGGAAGACCTGCGGGGGCAGCCCTCTGTTAAAATTCATTCCTCATTCATTCACTCATAAACCAGAAATTTATTAGATTCAACTTGGAGACGTATTTCGTCGTTACGCCTTTGCAGATTTTCAATTGGTTTTGTGGTCATTTTATTTTTTACTTTCAAGATGTCCTTGAGTTTAATACCCTGGAGGAGGAAGGCAGTCAGTATGTGAATTTAGTTCATGCGTTTAATACAAAATGAGTACGGAGGCAACACCTAGGGCAACAGCTAATTAACTTTTATAAAAAGGGGTGATGCCAGTAACTGCTTTGCAAGGCCTTCGGGGCTACGAGAGTTTATAAGTAGGGCTTTCAGGAGCTTAGGTAGGTCTTTTTCAGGCCCTTATAAACATTCAATCAATCTCTGATTAATACTTTTAGGTACAAATGTAAACCAAATGCACCTGTTACAAATCCAATCAACTTTTTATGAGTGGAAAGAAAATACAACAAAATGGGGCTCAAATGTTCTCTACTGCAGTTTTTGATGGACAGATGTGACACGTGTAGTTTTTGATGGAAATATGCTGTAAGTGCAGTTTTTGATGGACAGATGTGCTAAGTGCAGTTTTTGATGTACAGATGTGATAAGTGCAGTTTCGATGGACAGGTGTGATGCGTGCAGTTTTTGATCGACACATGCTATAAGCGCACAGTCCACGTAGACACTATCCGCTGTCCTCTTTGTTCTAACTGCTTTAGCATGCCAAGAAAATGTGAGTAGCCTTACGCAGACACATAGTCTACCTCTAGGGTTTGTTGGCATACCTCTTGACGATTGGGGGAAACAGCAGGAGAGCTCTCTTTCAGCAGTATGGCTGTAGTTTTTGTTAAGGTCAGAGTGAAACCCCAGCTCTCTGATGGTTTACTGCTCTATCTTTCTGTGCCACTGACCTTCCTCCCTAAAGAAGCTCCCCGCCATCCAAAAGACACTGGCGCTGCCTTTTTGTCACAAGCAAGCAAAGAAAAACTAAAAACGGCTAGATTATAAAACCAGGCTTACAAGGACTCTGTTTTGGTAAGAGGTTAGAAGTTTTCTGTTTTGGCTATCCTGCCGAGTAAGAGAAAGCCTTTCCCTCACACTAGTTGTAAACAGGGTAACGTCACATGACCATACACCGTCCTGCCTCAGACAGCGACCTGGGAACATCGTCACTACAGCGCTGGTATTTGGCCATCCACCGTTTACAGTCGGTCAGACTGTCGTTCTTACCTTTGTTCGTTCGCTCGGGCTCACCCCCAGCTCAAGTAGCCTGTCAACTATCGCCAGCCGGTTCTCTTTGGCTGCGATCATCAGCAAACTCAAGCCAGACTCCTGCATCGGTAAACCACAAACAACTTGATTTAGGGGTGCATCACTACAAAATTCCAACGCTGTGACATAAAAGGAAGGTTCAGTTGGAACGTTGTCAGTTTAAACAAATTGCCGTCTCTAAACGAATAGGCATCGCATGGACAGAGGAGAAAGGTACACAAGAAAGGGGTCCCTTTAATTTAAATTGGACATTTTAATAGTAATAATTTGTATTAATTACTAAAAAATGTAATTTAAATTGATAACTATATGTTCCATGTTAATTTACCAACTGAATTAGCCTTTTGATATCTATTAAGTTAAAATGGATCATTTCGTTTATTTAAAATGAAGTAATTATTTATAATTTAGGATGCTCGTGTAAGTTTCAGGATACGTAAAGTAAATACATACACTCAAGAGTAAACAAGTTATAGCAACAGTTCTACTTACCTCGTCGATTTGAGAAATGTCCGGGTCCGATTTCTCAAGTCCTTTGACATTTTGCTCGAGCGCAATCCATTCTCCGCGGAGAGCCAATTGCAAAAATCTCTGCCCAGAGATTTGGGATCCAGAGTTGGTAGAGGACGTTTCTGACATCTTTTAAATATCTCAGAAACAGATGATCTGTGTAGCCTTACCTCATTTTAACAGCCTTTAACATGGCATTTCCCTTGAGCATTCATTATAAACTGAAAAACTAAAATTTGGGTTTCAGAGTAGAGCGCGTCGACAACACAGTAAGGCAACTGGTGCAGCTTTTACCGTCTTGGTAGGAGGTAAGCGTAAAAAGCGGTCCACAGCATTCGACATTCCTCGTTTCGTCGGCTAGTTAAACTTTTCTAACTCCGCCTTTGGGCTCCCGTTACCTTGGTTTCGGCAGCAGATTAGCCAAAAAGTCTCGTTTTGTCAGTAGAAAGACTAGCTTTCCTGGCTCGTCACTCAAAAACAGTTGTATCGTGCGAGGAGGAATAACATAAATATAATACATGCTCTAGGCAAATATTTAAGTATTAACGATAGGCAATTACATGCTAGTTGTGTAGTAAATACATCTATTTAACGGAACTAAGGACTAAAAATTGTTAATAATAATAATAATAATAATAATAATAATAATAATAATAATAACTTTTCACCGCATTTTTACATGGCTCTGAACCGATTGCATTTGCTGGAGGGAATCAGAACACCAGGCAACCAGAAACTAATCGCAACAACTGGAAAAAAGCACTACAGGACAAACTCAGTATACACTGTTCAATATAATGCTCAATGAAACTCATTAGCTTCAGCACTTTGTGGTTGAAGGATTGGCCATCGGTGCATTACAGTTGTAAAATTCTCTACGCTTGGTTCTGCACACAGAAACAGATGGTCATCCTTGTGACGGGCGTACATTGACAAGATTAAAGTGTAGGCCTGTTATGTCCAAAAAGCTATAAAGTTTGTAGTAAGTAAATTTGATGTAAATAGAAAAAATTAGTTTTTTTGGGAATTGTACAAAAGCCATGTGGGGGTCAGTGTAAATAAATACAGTTCTGTATATATGTGTAGACTTAAATAGCATGGGCCAATACTACCTTTAACATTATAGCAGGGTTAAGAAAGTGACTTAAATGGTTGAATGGTTTCTTCAGATTGAAAGATTGCACTTTGCACTAGGTAGAGTAGTAAAATAAATACCGTAAATTTTATTATTTTTTGTTATTGGGATATTGTTATACACGTTATTGTAGAATTTCAACAACGCAAACACTGTCCATGTGATTTAGATTTTCTCACACAGCTTTCTTCGTTATTTTAAAAATCTATGGACTATCGCCTTTTAATATATTAGATTGCGGCATTATGTTGCTGTGGTTACTAAGAGGCGTCAACAATGAACAGTCCGACGGGATAAAGAGCCCGAACTGCGTTTCGTAGCAACTCAAAAATACAAGCGAAGAGACTACGTGTTTGGTCGTTCTAGTTGTAATCTAGCTGGTTAAATAGCTTGATTAAATATAACAATTTGTAATAATATTGCTCCATAATAGTTTGTGAAATTACTTAGCTAGCAAGCTTGTTAGGATGTAAATAAATTCCGGGGTAGTTAGCTTGGCAATTACACTCATCTAGCGAGCAAACGGATAGTTATACGAGTTAAAATAGTTGTATGTGATTGAAATATCAAACAATTCAATAACGACTGGTTATGTCACGCGACTTTAGGAGTACTTGAAAAATAAATTTATTGTCAGCGGAACGGACTGTCTAATCGTTTGACGTTGATGCAACACGGAACTCGTTGCGCTATAGGAAAGGCCTTAAAAGCTGTTATTGTCCTTAAAGCTAGTGCAGAGCTTCTGGGGCACGTGTGAATCGGGAAATAAGGAAATACTATGTTTAAAAACACGTTCCAGAGTGGATTCCTATCCATTCTCTACAGCATCGGAAGCAAGCCGCTTCAGATATGGGACAAGAAGGTAAGAAAGCGAGTCAGCTCGGGTAGAACTTGGCGACTATACACAACCCACACGTCCGGTCAAGCTATTTAATGCAAAATAAAAAGGTATATTAAATCATCTTGCGTTCCGTATTCTTGAAGCTTAAACGTTTTTGACTATTTGCGAAGGCTGTAAGTAAGAATCGAATCGATTTGACGTAGATTCTAACGATGCAATGGTTCAAGATTTTTATATAGCGAAATTCAAATTTTAAAGATGAAGACACCGACTGTTAAATTCATGGACCGTTTGGGAAGAGTAAACTTTATACCTGTGTTGACTTGGTGTTATCCAATGGATATTTAGAATTTAGTGCAGCGTGATTGCTTCTTCAGCTAGCTTAAAGTCTTAGTAAACCCACAAGTGATGCACAGTACGTTTAATTAATTTGCTTGCTGATATTACTACGCTTTGGCGTTATTAGTATTAATACACTGTTTAATTTGTGGCGTTACAGGTGAGAAACGGACATATAAAAAGGATAACGGACAATGACATTCAGTCTCTGGTGCTAGAAGTGGAAGGCACAAATGTCAGGTAAAATATTTTGCATCAAATACGTTACATTATTTTATTTTTTGTTATCATACTATAATTATAATTATCATCCAATAGCACAACGTACATCACATGCCCAGCGGATCCTAAGAAGACACTTGGAATTAAACTTCCGTTCCTGGTTATGATCATCAAAAACTTAAAGAAATATTTCACCTTTGAAGTTCAGGTAGGTTAAAATCATTCCCTATGACCTTTGGATGTCATCGTTTATCTGGCAACCTTTTTAGGATATGTTAATATACATACAGTATAAATGGATAGATCAGAATTCAAAAAGGGATCATTTGTCTATTTCTATACTTTGTTACTTGCAAGCTGTTCTGTGTACAAAAAAAGCCTTTAAAATGGTGAACTTCTAGGTGAATTGAATACTTTGCGGTGTAATTCTTACTTCTGTCTATGAGCAAAAGTGCTCTCAGTATGATTTTGTCTGGTTTTAGGTGTTAGACGATAAGAATGTGAGGCGGCGATTCCGAGCCAGTAATTACCAGAGCACGACACGTGTGAAGCCCTTCATCTGTACTATGCCCATGCGGCTGGACGACGGCTGGAACCAGATCCAGTTCAACCTGTCGGATTTCACACGGCGGGCCTATGGCACCAACTACATCGAGACACTCCGGGTACAGGTAAGCCGAGAGTTGAGTCCACCTTTCAGAAAACGCGTTAATCTGAACAGAAACGTCAAACACATTGGTGACATTAAAATGTTCATGTTAGAAGAGCACGTGAAATGTAACTCACAAATGTAAATTCTTGCAGATCCATGCAAATTGCCGCATTCGAAGAGTATACTTCTCTGACAGACTGTATTCGGAAGATGAACTCCCTGCAGAATTCAAACTTTACCTACCCGTTCAGAACAAAGCGAAGGTACAGCTCTGAAATGCGCAGATATAAATGTGTTGCCAAAATAATTTTTTCCGACGGGTTTTAATTTGGCTCCCTTGTATTTAATGAAGGTCGACGTCTTATAACTGAGATTCAAAAGCTTGTGGTAAAACAAGATGCTATCGATGTTTGATACATGCAAGACATCAGTGTTAAAATGACACGCGTGCTGCTGGGAGAGCCAGTGTGACGGTTTCTGACAGTCATAATGTGTAGAGAAAAGTGAGAATCAGAATACACGCAGTCCTTAAATAATTTTCTCTCTCATTGCAGCAGTGAGACTGATGTGAAACACTCCTCCCCGGTGGAGATCCAGCTTCAGATTTTAACACATGCCCAACATTTAAATTGACAAGAAAATACTGATTTTTGTATTAATTTTTTTTTTTTGCTAATTATTATTCTGGAACCATTTTATTGTCTCTAAGTACTTATGTGTATGCAGAATAAACTTTATATGTTTACAAAAATGATCAGTGATTCCAAAGTTGGGGAAGAAAAAACTAAAAAGTACTGCCCCAATGTGGTTAGCCATTTTTTAACATAAACCCAGTTTGTTCCAAGGCAGCTGTTCAGGGGAGAAACTGACACATGTAAGCAGGTAGATCACAGTTGGTACGTGTTCCTCTAATATAACATTTTACAGAGACATTTAGAGAATTCCACAGGCAGGATTTTATTTCACATGTACAATAGCTACCAAAATGGGAGCTATGATCAGTGAAATTGAGTATGCAAATGTACAAAAGATTAGAGAAAGAAGAAAAACACATCCTGTCTGGAACACACTACACATAAGGGTGAACACAGAAATCCCTCTCCAGTTAAACCCCATTACATTCTTACGGCTGAAGATTTGCATTCAATTCCAATAGTAATAAAAAAAGGAAATCCCTTTTCAAACGCAGAAACAAAATCCTTTCGTATCAGCAAGGACCAGAAAGCTGCGGTGTCCCGTACATTAATGGTGACATACGTAGATAATCAAGTGGAGTACCTGTCTGGTAAGCCAATCCCTCAAGTAGCCAATCACATCCCTGAATAAATATTACAAATTTAGCGCCATCGCGTAATGCACAAACTTGTTTTTGACAAAACAACAAAAAAAAGGAGAGGAGAGAAACTAAAGACCAAGTGTTGAACAATTTAGCAATACTGGTACAATTTGGCAAATTAAACTCAGAAAAGTGAAAGAGCCCACTAGTAGCACAGGGAGAACTTTTGCAGGCACAGTTGCATTGGTAACACGTCAGTTAACTGACCTTTCAAGTCTCCAAGACGAGTGTGAAAATTTCATATTTACACACTTAAAAAGTTTCCCAACTATAACTCCAAATACATTCGTATATTTAAACAGAAAGTTGTGTACTGCTGAGTTAAACACAAAAGGTTGGCTACAGCACAAAATGTATTGAAGAAACAGACGACAGATGCCATTAAATGTTGACATTACAGTTGGTTTAGTGAGCTAAATTACTGTAAGGCGTTTATGCTGAAAACCGCTTCAAATTAAGGGAAATGTGGATGTCATTGGCACAATTAAAGTCAAAATCCAAATATTCTTTAAGCAGTAAGTGCTTTAATACCTCTATGCCCAAACGGCACCCGGGGCGTATCCAGTCCGTTGCTTGGCAACCTAAGTCCGACACGAGGCAGTGACTATAAAGTGCAAAGAGTATACATGCGATAAAAACAAAACTCTAGCTTCATCACTCTGGAGACTTGTGTTGATTTAAAAGGGAAGTGTGAGAGACTCTGAGCTGAACACAGAGGATCGCACACTCAGGAAGAGACAAGGGGCTTGGATTAACGCCCCCCCGTGGAAACTACAAGAATGATAAAGCCAGAATGATGCACTTAATTGTTACTTTGGTTGGGCAGTGGTACAGAATAATTAGAACAGAACCCATCACTAAGCAGGATACCGAACGGTCCATTACATTATCCTTTCCCCTCTGTTTAGGGGGGGGGGGGGATTACCCTGTCAATTTTCCCAATTTATCATTTTCCTTTTGAAAAATCAGTTACATACTGAAGGCTTGGTCCTTATTGAGTAAAAGTGTGTTTGTGTCAGGGAATGTTAAAGTCATTGTTGGTGCCCCACAGGATCCGGCACAGAGTTCTGGAAGTGAAGGACGTAGTAGTCATGGACGTACATTAGCACCGCGATGGGCTGGCCAATGATGAGGGAGATCCACACCGCGGCGTTGCCATAGTTACCCCGCAGAAAACGTCCCACAAACCAGGCCAGAGGAATCTGGAGTTTGCAAGCAAATTTTTGCATAATTACGATGCCAACAGATTTACATAAAATCAAACATGTTAGTATACAAAAGGCGATGAATTGATGAATGACAGGTGTCAGTTAGAGGATTTAAAGAAGGTAACAGTAAATAAACATACACAGGAGGGGTCCGCGCACATTACTCACCTGGGCCATCATGCCCATGAAGGCCCACAGCCGGAACATCTTCAGAGGAACACTCACCAGGTACTGAAAAACACCGGGGCTCAACACGTCAGGGGAGGCAGCATGCACCACACAGCGCCCCCTGCAGACCTTTCTGAGGGTTAACACCCACACGGAATGTGTTTTTACCCTACGGCGCGGGGGGGGGTTGGCCCCTGGTCTAGCTTGACTGTGATGGAGAAACCATCAACACAAAGTGGTGGAAAACATTCCCATATTCACTTACAAAAAAAAAATACCGACAGTACCGAATCTGGCCACTAGGTTGTGCTTTAATTCCATTGTACAGGTCTACTAAACACTGGAACAGAATACAGGCACTTGCCAAGAGCTGAAATAATGAATATTTACGGTTTGTTGGAAATCAGTTAAGCGTGTAAATATGAAATTAATTGTCACAGCCCAATTTTAAATGCCAACAATAAAAATGCTAGTATGCTATTGTTTAGAAAAATAAAAAAGATGGGGGTTTGAGGTTGTTACACTGTGCATTGTGTAAATGTCAAAATCAATCAAATACCCTTGGCATTTGAGTTATGATTAATTATAAACAAATAATACCAAATAATAATTATACATTTTAGATAAAATACAATGTAACTTGATTGTAACATTTTACTCCTCGTTGATTGCATGCAATACTTGCTGCCAGGTTTATGAAACGCTCAGAGCGAGAACCTCCGGGATGTAGCAAGCCACCTTTTGTAATCACAGTCTTTAAGGAACCCCCAGTCTTTCCACCCGCTGGGTGGGTGAAATGGCAAAATATCGCTGAGGGTACAATAAAACCGGTATAAACTTAACGCTACCGGTAATACCATCTTCCGGCCCAAACCTCCCGTCCGTTTAAATGCTTTCTACTGCATTATATAGGGTGTGTGTTGGTTGAGAGTGTATGTGCGTGTGCGTACGTGTGCGTGACAATGTAAGGATCTGTGTCTCACCTCGTGAAAGAAGGCTGACATCAGGAATACTGCCGTCTGGGCAGGCCACTTTCCGACTCCTTTCCTCAGCATGGGCTTATAAAAGTGGCTTCAGGGTGGGAGAACCCCAGAAAACACAGCGCACAAAAACACTCCTCAGTACAAAGACAAACAAGACATGTGGCGTTGCTTTTAAAACGGGTTTCAAGCACAGACAGAGCATTCCCGGTCAACAAGGACAGGTTACACATCAGCAGGGTAGAGACAGGTACACAGTAACACAAACATATACAGCAACTTGGTGTGGGAGCTAGTCACAGCATGGACACAACGTGGCTCGGGCCTAAACCACATCGTGTGTGACTGAGATACGCTGCTGTGTGTGTGTGTGTGACTGAGATACGCTGCTGTGTGTGTGTGTGTGTGTGTGTGTGTGTGTGTGACTGAGATACGCTGCTGTGTGTGTGTGTGTGTGTGTGTGTGTGTGACTGAGATACTCTTTCTCATTCTACTTTAATGTATCTAGTACCATACATGTAAACATGCTGGATGCCTATTAGAGTCTGTATATGTGGTTCTGTATATGTGGTTCTGTAGCAGTCTTTCCTGACCGGACAAGACTACTTACCGGAGACACCACTTGTGAACAGGGATGTTCCAGTTGGCCCAGAAGTACGTCACCGACTCAGAGTTCCTACAAACACATGGAAGAATCTGAGTGGTGGTCTAGCTAAAGTACAAAACACATCACAAGCAGTAACGCACATCACAAGCAGTAACGCACATCAGCAACACCAAAACACATCACAAGCAGTAACGCACATCACAAGCAGCAACGCACATCACAAGCAGCAACGCACATCAGCAACACCAAAACATATCACAAGCAGCAACGCACATCAGCAACACCAAAACACATCACAAGCAGTAACGTACATCACAAGCAGCAACGCACATCAGCAACACCAAAACACATCACAAGCAGCAACGCACATCACAAGCAGCAACGCACATCAGCAACACCAAAACATATCACAAGTAGTAACGCACATCAGCAACACCAAAACACATCACAAGCAGCAACGCACATCAAGAAAACAGTAACACATCACAAACACCTACCACCAGTCCCTGTAGAACTCCCTGTCTCCAAACTGCATGAGCTCGGCAACAAAGTTCATGGAAGAGTGAAAGAACCAGTAGAAAAAGATCAGCCAGATGAGATGATTGGGGACCTGTAAGGGTGAACGGACAAGGGTGAACCCCCACCTTTAGAGACAGCGTGCTAACTAAGCTCAAACAGCAGGCTTCAGCACAGAGTAGTGCTGAACCACAGTGAATTAACGTTAATACTGCGCTTTATAGGTTTACCGATGTCAGCTTATCTAAACACGCTTTCATTTGCTTTTCATAGTGCCATGGAGCTTATTTCAGTAGTGCACAGTACACTGAGACAGCAGCAGCAGTTAATAACACATACTAATCCCATGAAAGAATATGAACCGGACAGAACTGTGTGTGTGTGTGTGTGACCAGACAGTAGCTGCTATAAATTTCTGTTGTAAACTTTTCTTCTCCTTTGTACTCACAGCAAGTTTCAGGAGTCGCTCAACCATCCTGGAGAAGTCCATATCCTACAGGGAAAAGGAGCGCAAAAGGAACAGGATCAGAACTCACGTGGGAATGGGGAAAGCGAGATTCGAACCCTGCGGGTACGAAATCAAAACTTTCAGTTTACCTGAAAGGGCTTCATGGAGTTCTGAATAGTTGGTACCATCCACTGAAAAACAACAAGGGCTTGAGTACAGTAGGCTGTGTTCAAAAAGAAGAGAACAAACAGGAGACGCTTTCCCCCTGAGACTGAGAAGCCCAGACTGCCAGTACTAAGCATCAACAGCAAGTAAGGGGGGGGGGGGGGGGGAAAAATAACGCGTGTATTGAACCAACAAAAAAAAAGGAAAAAAAAAAAAAAAAAAAAAAAAAAA
>JAOYSI010008585.1:0-11431 GCA_025775065.1 Hiodon alosoides | reverse complement strand
TTGCACTCTGCCCCCCCGGCGGGGTTGTGATTATTCCTTTTTTTCCCCCCCCCCCCCCCCCCCCCCCCCGAGTATGCCCTTATAGCTCTGCTGGCTGCAAACGGGTACATACAAGTGCCGCTGTGCTGGGGCTCACGTTAAAGTGGGGTTAAAAAGAGGCGCATGGAGAGACCCCCAGAGGACATCTAGGTGAGAACCCAACTGTGCACCTGGATCAAAACTCCTAGCGCCACCAACCGGATCCCTGCTTCCACTGAGATCAGTTCGGACGAAAGCAGGGGTTGAATTTAAGTCAGCGTTGACCTCAGTCATGATTCAGAGATCTCTGCAGAAGGAACTGAAATGGTTCCAGCTAAACGTCCTTACGTGAAAGTGAATAAATGAGGAGGACAATAACAAGCCCATCCACCTGCTGGAGGCCAGGTCTGTCTGGGTCACCTGGGTGGCAGGTAGAGCAGAAGTCTCAATCCAGGGGTGCGCTCGTTGACCAGTGCAGGTGAGTACAGTTTCGCACGGTGAGGACAATACAGTGGAAGTGGTCACTGTGTTAGTCCCCCAAACACACAGAGGGAGTTATTCATAAAACCCACTGCCATCGCTGCTGACGACACAGGCTGACGTTGCGGTGCTGCGCTGATGTCACGCGCACGATTGTGGAACTCAGACTTTACAGGGAAATGTAACAGTGACAAACGGCTTATAACCGGCGAACTCCAGGTCATAGATTTCAGACATGCACCTTCACTGACTGAGCGAGTCGGGAAGGCTAATGCTATATTTGAAAGATTTATTGACACGCGTTGATACTAAATGTCTCAAACCAAATTAAGACGAATTTGAGAGAGAGAATTCACTGGGTTATATTCCTGATGGCTTTATTTCATAAAGGGGACCTTTAGGGTAAAGCCCATTAACAGCCACTATTTTATTTCCTTTGTTACATATTTTCAGTTAACGTGGAAAGATTAATTAACGAATTACTTCATTACTGAACCATTTTAAACCTCAGAAGAACATGTTAAATAAATCGGTTTATTTTCCTAAACTGTTTGTGAAGGTCGCTGAGCAAATTAAAAATGATGCCATAGCTAATTGGTATTGTTTGTTGGTTAATTAAATTGATGAATGGTTCACCAAGATAACGGGTGGCTATTTATTTACAAAAAATATTTATTTATCTGTTACATTCCTCAGCTATAAGGTTGCCATCTGTACCGAAACAGTCCTAAGAGATCACATAAAATCGATAGGTCACGGCGACCTGAAACCTACCAAATAAGTTTTTCCCATACGTGATTCCTAACAGAGCGGTCATAAGTTATTTTTTATGAATAACCCCCTCCAACAGTTTTCATGGAAGGCAACAGTAAGGCTTACAGAGACTGGGCTCGTACAATTTGGCTGGAAGACAGAGGAGCTGCACCCTGAAACAGCAGCAGAGAAGGGAGAGAACAAACAGTTAAGCCTTGGAGCTATTGAGACCCCAGCCGGACACCTCCCCATGGTCGCGGGAACCCGACATGGGTGCGCGTCGCTCATGGCTCTTTGGCACCCTCTATTGACAAAGATTGGTAATGCAAGCTTTAGTTAATCGCACACACATACACACACACACACACACACACACACACTCAAACAAACAACCAAACAAACAAACAAACATGCAAATTGCCCTATAGTCCACATTAATACAAAAGGTATTTAACTAATAGGAGCTTGAGCGAATACCAAAAGAAGGACATTTCCCACCACACCACAACATTTAGTATGATCAGAATGAATTCTAACTTGCATGCAGACATGGTAACCGATAATGCTGCAACAGAAAAATCAACATCTTCCCGTAAATTCTGGTGACTACAGATCCTAAAGTTCTAGCATCTAGGTTGCACGGCTTGAAGCCCTCCTTGTGCCCCGGCCCACTAAACCAGCACCCAGCCAGGTGTCCGTACATTACTCGCTGCAGTGAAGAATCCCCCCAAATCCTAGCCCCCTACTCAGGAGTACTCACCAGACGCCCCCCCGAGGGCCAGCAGTGTGGCGGAGCTGATCAGACGGACAGTAATGGGAAAGGGGGGGTGGGGCGAGGGGGGGGTGGTGGGGGTGGACCAAACCCATGGGGGCACATTCCAGGCACCGGGGGTGTGGAGTTAAATAGTAAGACCAGGGGGGCATAAATGTAGGGGTGGCAAAGCAAAGGAAGACGTAGACAAAAAGAAAATACACACACACAAAAAGGGCCGTTAATGCAACTCAACTGGACTGGCGAACTGAAAAGACAAACAGGAATGTACATCGGCCAGACGCACACAAGGGCAGAACGCATGCGCTTCACGCGTTGACCAATAAACGGAAGAAGATGGAGGGCGGGGCAGACGACAGACCCTCTAGCCACACTGCGACGATGGCGCATTCCCCTCCCACTCCCTGACACGGCTCGCCACGCCCCCCCCCCCACGCAGCAGTGTCAACACGGGCCTAGCCAAACTCCTCACCGTCCTCCGCAACACAAAAACAGGCCCTGTCGAGGTTCACCTGGTTTCCTGCTGAACTCTTCTTACTCATCTGGCTGCTCCTCTGCTGAGCGCTGTTGGAGGAAAAGCCACGTTAAGTCTCCCGTTAGCGGTTGGGTTGGGTTGGGTTCGCGTTCAGGTCGACTCATTTGGCACTGCAGCCCAGAGTCCTCGCTCGTTTGGGAACTGGGGACTTTCATCGGTTTGAGCCAGGACACGCGTGCGATCCGACATCCCGTTAGGCGGCCTGTCACTCACACTCAGGTCGAGCGGTAATGGGTTTGGGCTAAACCGATGACGCCAGCAGGGGGACTCTAGTCCCGGCAGTTACGGTTACAGTTACAGTTGGTTCGTTACGGCAGTTACGTGGCGCGCACGGTCTTCACGCTCAGCGGGTCACTTACTTGGCGAAGCCGATGAAGTCCTCGTGGTTGGTGTTCACGTAAGAGAGCTGGACCTCGATGAGCAGAAGCACCTGCTCGGACAGAAACCAGACAGGAGAAAATCCTCAGACAAGTGCAGGCATCCTGAATGTGTCAGCGAGTAGGAAAGTGAAATGTGTGTGTACGTGTGTGTGTGTGTGTGTGTCTGGGTCTATGTGTGTGTACCTGTGTGTGTGTGCATGTGTGTGTGTACGTGTGTACGTGTGTATGTGTGTGTGTGTGTGTGTGCGTGGGTCTATGTGTGTGTACGTGTGTGCGTGTGTGTGCGTGTGTGTGCGTGTGTACCTGTGTGTGTGTGTGCATGTGTGTGGGTCTATGTTTGTGTACGTGTGTGTGTATGTCTGTGTGTGTGTTTGTTTGTGTTTGTCTATGTGCGTGTACGTGTGTTTCTGCGTGTGTGCGTGTACGTGTGTGCGTGCGTGTGTGTGTGTGTGTGTGTGTGTGCGTGGGTCTATGTGTGTGTACGTGAGTGTGTGCGTGTGCGGGTCTATGTGTGTGTACGTGTGTGTGTTTGTGGGTCTATGTGTGTGTACGTGAGTGTGTGTGTGTGTGCGTGTGTGTGGGTCTATGTGCGTGTATGTGTGTGTGTGTGTGTGTGTGGCGTGCCAGTCCGTCGTTGCGACCTGTTCCTTAGCCCGGCTCTCTCGGTCCCTGATGTGTGAGGTCACAATCCTCTCAGTTTCCTCCCGTAGTCTGGGGAAGGTGGCCAACTGAAACGGCAGGACAGAGTTTGTAGAGAGAGAGTGTGATCACAGCTTCACTCACAGACTTTACTAAAATGTAGCTTTAAGCTGTAATAGAAAAAGTTATTCTCAGTGCAAATACATGCATAAAAGTGCCTTCCAGGATACCAAATATTAAATGCAAAGTTGGCGCAAAGCCACCACCCAAAAAACTACAATCCTACAGTCAAACAGTAACGTAGTGGTGTACGCGTAGTGTACCGTCAGTGTATATTTTAGCATAGCGTAGCGTAATGTAGTGTAACGTAGCGTAGCGTGACATAGCGTAGCGTGACATAGCGTAGCGTGACATAGCGTAGCGTGACATAGCGTAGCGTTGTCTGCGTAGTGGCAGCACCCTATTATGGGGATTTCCTCTTTTCTCCTCCTCAGCACACACAGGGAAACTTTTTTAGGATTGAGAGGGAAATGGGTGGTAAAAATCTAAGAAAGCTAACCTAATAAAAACTGGCTTAAAATTTAAAATTGTGACAAAAATAGTTTCAGCCATTCAATGTTCAAAAAGTAGGCCTGAAACTATGCTGATGGCAAAACCTAGAAATTGTGGTCGATAAGTTAACCCCATCCAACCAGAGAGACACGAGAAAATTTGCCAGGAATGGGTAATAAGTCGGGAGAAAACTCAAATCTGTAACTGTTGTAAAAGGTGGTTTTCTTTCGCGTTTGCTGTGACTTCTTCCCCCACTAAAAGCTCTTGATAAAAGCTTTGGAATAATTAAAACATAAAAGAAGCAGTAGGACGAGTGGCGGTACCTTGACTGAGCACTGCCGCACGGTGTTAATTAGCTCCTGGATCACCATGTCCACACACTTGATGCAAGGCCCCTTCAGCTTCACGATCTGCTTCTTCACAATGGCCTCAAACGCCATGTCCGGGGTGAAGAGCCCTGTCCTGTCGAGGGAAGACGGGGGCGGAAAGAGGAGGACGGAGAGAGAACCCATGAGGTGGAGTAGGGGTAAAGCGGGGGCTCAGGAGTGCGAACCCCGGTCGGTGCCCACCTGATTCCGTGGATGTTCTTGATGGCGTAGCTGATCTCCCGACGTAGCTCCTTCTCGTCAAACTCCATCTGAGCCCGGAAGGGGGAGAGGGGCGAGACAGGCGGCGGGTCAGGCGGCGGGAACAGAGAGTGACAGAGAGCACTTCACAGGACCAGGTTTGGGGGATTCCAGCGGCCTTAGGCAGCCCACTCACCTTGACCAGCTCGAAGGGGAAGCGCTCATGGAAGACGCGGTTGATCTTGGCTCCGCCGGAGAGCTCCACCGTGTCCACCTGGTCGCCGGAGCCCTCGATCCTCTTCTCAAAGTCCACAGAGAACTGCTGCACCATCCTGGAGGATGAAACATCACCCACTCCTCAGGAACAACACCCTCCTGTAACCCAACAAACGAGCAGACGCCCTAACTGGCTCCGAAGGTCCGCGGTGGGACACAGACAGACGCTCACTGCAACAAGGCCTTGGTTTTGCGGGACGGGTCATCTGGGCGGAAGTGTCGGTACTCCTCCGCCTCCTTGTCCAAGGACAGCAGCTGGGTCTGCAGCTTGCTGCGGAACGCGGGAAGGGTTTCCCGGATGTGGTTCGTCAGTTGCTGGGAGAACCCAAACAAAAAGCACACAAGGTCAACAACTTCCAGGCCTGGGATTACACAATTTACCAGGGATAAAACTTTATCAGCGTAGACAATCACGGTCCCCTGTTTGACAGTATCAATGATGCAGGGCAATATTTCCAATTTGGATTCCAACGTCAAGCAAAATTGATTTCTATTGATTTTTGTTTTGGAATCATCAAATTGCGCGAATGCTGACTCCTTGCTACAAATCCTGCAGCAACACACAGTAAGGGTGAGGAAGCTGGTGTCCTCAGGTCCAATTGCTCACGCTTCATTTGGTCTCTGTACACAATGCGGGCTAATCCCCCTCACGAGAGGTTCGGCGCCACTTGGAGGAGCGCCGCGGCCCTCTCAGTGGCACAGCCAGCCTGAAAGGGCCCAGGGAGCAGAGTGGCAAGCCAAGACGCAGCTTAGTGTCAAGCCAAGAGAAGCCCTGCCGACGCGCGCCCTCTCCTGGTCACCATCTGCAAATGCCATGGTCTGGATTCAAACGGCGAATCCCAAATCATAGGGCTGAGCCCTCAGGAAAACACAGTGACACTGACCGAGCCACTGTCTTGATAACAGAGACACCTAACTAGCATTGTGATTGTGTTCCTGACCAACTGCCCATTCATCTCAATATGAAGGTGATAGTGACGCCAATGACTTTAGAGCATCCAAACGGGTTCAGGCCAGGGAATCGGAGTGAGAGAAAAAAACGGCGTTTCCCCTTTTATCGCTTTCGGCTCCTGGCTCTCCGGTGCCGCCACCCTTGCTGGGCTGTTTCAAACCCGCCTCCCTTTGCAGCCCTCACCTGGTTGAGCACT
Organism: Hiodon alosoides; assembly: GCA_025775065.1. Classification (NCBI taxonomy): domain Eukaryota; kingdom Metazoa; phylum Chordata; class Actinopteri; order Hiodontiformes; family Hiodontidae; genus Hiodon; species Hiodon alosoides. Next base: position 5,312 of record JAOYSI010008585.1, on the reverse strand, counting down.
TTCTGCAGGTGCGGCGTGCCCATGCTCTCAGCTATGTGCCTGTAGGAGGGGTGGGACAGGAAGAACTTCCTCTCGGCAGCAAGCGCCGCCTTGATGTCCTTCTTCCCCTCGATGTCCTTCTGACTTCGGTTCACCACCCCGATGTAGCCTGGGGGGGGCAGCAGAGAGCGTGAAGCTCGGAGGGACACAGAGACGGGTGGATGCACAGTAAAAGCCGACAGGGGGGTTTAATGACCCGGCAATCCGGGAATCCGAGGCTGGGCACACAAATCGTGATGTCATCACTTCAGCAAAAGATTCGGGGCTAGAATTCTCTGGAAGCGTTAGCTGGCTAGTGCACACACTACAGTAAAATGGAGGATAGCCAGCAAAGGCGTCGCTCTTGGAACGATCAGTCGGCAACAGTGAAGAACTGCGGCTATTTTTAAATCAGGAAGCAAACGTGGTCAGAGCTGAAAATACTTTTTCAGGTTTCTTGACCTATGTAGCCTATTAGCCTGTAGCCCGAAACCCCATTTTCAGCAGGCTGATTCACAGGGCTGGGAACTAGCATGAGATGTTTAGCATGACGACTTCAGTTGTGCAAAGATGGTAAATCCTGGTATCTATCCAGCCCCCGATGCAGCCCACCCAGAGTGCATTTTGCTGAGTGGCCTTGATCCCGCAAAGCAGCAGAACCACACCGAATCCAAGGGCTGCTCCGTACGGCACCATACCTCTGCGCAGTGGAAGAAGCTTGTTCTCCAGAATCTCCCGGGCATCCGTACCCTCGTCCATCAGATCCAGCTTGGTTATCACCCCGATGGTGCGCTGGCCTGGTTGGTTGGGGGTGGGGATGGGGGTTTGAGTGGAGGGTTGAGGCGGTCAAAAACAGTGTATACAAATCCCACCATGAAACAATAACAGGTCCTCCCATCTGTATGTATGTGAAGTAACTATATGACTAGTAAGTGGAATTCGAAGCAAGACTGTACTTTTATCTGATCTCTCAGCAATGTATTTCTTTAAAGCAGTCGTTAAGAACCTAATGAAGCTCATTAACACTGTATAATTCTTCCGCAAAAGTATTTTTTCTTGAATATGACACCACTAAGAATGTAATGATAGATCTCACCCTGCGGGTCAACTTCCTTGGCCAGCTTGAGGGCATCGGAGTTGGCCAGGTCGGTGTTGGCAGGGGTAACGGCCAAAATCAGACAGTTCTCCCGGCAGATAAACTGCATGATCATGTCTCTGATCTGGGACTCGATGTCCACAGGCTGGTCCCCCACCGGTACCTTGGTGATGCCAGGCAGGTCGATCAGAGTCAGGTTCAGCACTGCAAAGCCACGGGCACACACCTCAGGTTAGCCATGGAACCGAACACAGACACTGGAGGGATGGAGGGAACAGAGACACAGACACGGGGGAACAGAGACACAGACACAGGGGAAAGGAGACACAGACACGGGGGAAAGGAGACACAGACACGGGGGGGGACAGAGACACAGACACGGGGGAAAGGAGACACAGACACGGGGGGGGACAGAGACACAGACACAGGTGGAGCGGAACACAGGCGCCCTCAGAACAGAGACACAGACACGGGGGGAACAGAGACACAGACACAGGTGGAGCGGAACACAGGCGCTATCAGAACAGAGACACAGACACGGGGGGGAACAGAGACACAGACACAGGTGGAGCGGAACACAGGCGCTATCAGAACAGAGACCCAAGCAGGAAAGAACGGAACACAGACAACCACAGTGGAACACAGACAACCACGGTGGAACACAGACAACCACGGTGGAACACAGTCGTAGACAGAATTGGTCACAGAAACAAGCGAACGGAGTGGAGTACACAGACACTGAGGAGAATCCAGACACATGCAGAAAGAGGTGGACAGACATCAGGCTCACCGTGTGGAGAGTAGACCCTCAGGTTAATGGGCACGGGCGATATGCCCTTATTAGCACCCGTAACGCGGTCTGTCTCCGCCTCAATCTCCAGACGGACCTCATCGAAGTCGGTGAACTTCTTTCCCTTGCAGTGCAGGAACTCAGCATACTCTGAACAGTTGGAAGTGGAGGAGGAAGAGGTTAGGATTAGGGTTAGAAAATAAGACAAAACAAGAATATTTGGAAAGGAGAAAATATTAAATAAGGGTGAAAAGCTGCACAGCTGATTGTGGAAACTAAGAAAGGTTTTAGGGAATTGTCTATATTATCTAAATTCAGATGAGCAGGGATAGTGATGGAATAGCAAAAAGTTAGGTAAATATCAGACAGGGCACTTTAATAAGAAAAAGAGGAAGACTGACATTTTCAGAGGGCTACATCCATTACTTTCAGAAATAGATAATCAATGGTGGCAGTGCCCTCTGGTGGACGATGCCTTGCACAACCATTTCAAGGATTTAAAAAAAAAATGTTTCGGAATGCAGTGCCCAAGGTGCACAATTTTTACTGTATAACAGAGGTTCATATTGACTGATGGACCGTTGTACTGGAATCTTTGGGTACCTGCTGTGGAGAGTTTTTAAATGAGCTTGTGACACGTTTTAACAGTACAATGCATTCTTTACTGCATGTTTACGCCTTGCGATGACATACCAGCGTTTGCCTGGATGAGTTGCAGAACAAGGGGCCTTCGAGTGACGATTCCTGACCCTCGAGGCAGGAAGTCCCTGAAAACAGACGGACAGAGGTAAGGACAGTGGGAGGAGTGGGAACCTCGGACAGGGAGCGTAACTCAGTAATCACTGACAAAGGAGAGTCTGAAATGTAACACAGAACTTACAACTAACAGCAACACGGCATGCATTACACAGCTATTATAGGCATGGCAATCAGATTATTCCCTTGTATGGGCTTTTGTTTTCTGGGTTGCGTGTCAGAGACTGAATGGGTGAATGGGTCCCGAGCGCGGGATTTATCTCCGCTGACCTCTCACTCGGCCAGCCTGTTCTGGTCCCTATGTGACGGCTGCCACTCAGACCAGAGGCCTGGTCACGGTCACTCGGTCTTGACCAGGTATTACCTCAGCAGGCCTGCATTCCGGGAGATGAATCGCCAAGGCTCGACCAGCTGGTTCTAATTACCTCTAACCGGCTCTCACTGTAGGTGCGTGGGTGGCGACGTGCGCAGAGAGGCTGATGGGAGCTTGCTCTGGCCTTCAGATAGACATGGCAGGGGGATAACATGACACTCAACCCTGGCAACCCTGGTCCTGGAGTGCTGGAGTTGTTCCCCTAATAGGATGGGTTTGGTGCGTCATTCGCGTAGGCAAGTATATGCACTCCTGGGCACTTCAGGTTATTGAGCACTTTCAGCAAGGGGATTTTTTCAGTGACTAAACCAATTAAGTCAATCCTCTCATCACTTGGACAGAAACGAGGAAACGCGCTTACGGCCGTATTTCTTAGAATCAATTCTCTCCCACCTAAATGTGGGACCCCCCTGGAACAACAAGCCATTGGACTAAAGAAAGTACGTTTCCTAAAACAGAGGCATTGGTTCAACAGGGAGGGTTCCTCATTAAGGAACGCCAGCCGGGTTACAGGAGTCCCACCCAAAGGAGGAGACCTAGTTTTCATGTGACGCGAGAGAGAGAGAGGGAGAGAGTGAGCGAGCGAGAAAGAAAGAGAGAAAGAGAGAGGGAGAAAGAGTGAGAGAGAGAGGAAGAGCAAGAGAGAGAGAGACATAGAGAGAGAGAGAAAGAACAACAGAGACAGAGAGACAGAGAGCGACAGAGAGAGAGAGACAGAGACAGAGAGAGCGAGGGAGGGAGAGAGAGAGAAAGAGCAACAGACAGAGAGAGAAAGAGCAACAGACAGAGAGAGAGAGAGAGAGAGAGAGAGAGAGAGAGGCCACAGCAGGTAAAGTGCAGTGTTATAAGCCTGATGCTCTGAAGACAATGCAAGCGACAAAAGGCTGACCTAGATCAAGCATGCGGCTCTGAAAACTGCACTACAGAAGCCTCATCTCCACTTTTACCCTCCCAGTCAGCTGAGGTTCCCCAAGTGTGCCTGTCAAACAAACACTGCCAGAGAAGAACTGTGTTAACATTACGTCCCTTTTGCGTAGCCAAGAGACCTACATCTGCTACAGTTAGTCCAATAAACCCATTTGTATAGCTTATGTTTACTGTGGATTCTGAGGTTTAAAGCGTTATACTCAAGGGCACAGTGGCCCCTTCTGGGATTTGACCCTTTCTGGGATTTGAACCTGCAAACCTCTGGTCACTAGTCCAGGGCCTTAATCACTTTCCCACCTGCGATCAGGTGACCTAAATCGCAACCTGAATCGCCACATGCAAAGCGCCGCTCAGCTGCGTACGCACAGAGACGCGAGTGCGCGAATGCGGCCCTGTGCACAGGGCGGGGGGAGTCTGCGATCCCTCCTGGGACACCACCGCTCCTTCCTTCAGCTCAGACCAGGCCTGCCCGCGTGGGGTACAGACAGACGCGGGCAGACCGCGCAGCGGAAAGTGCCCATACAGATGACACTCAGAGCGAAGGGGTGCGATTTAAGACTGGTGTCTGAGCTTGTTATTCTCGTGACGCCTTTTGCTGGGCCGTAGCCTCCGACACAAAGAGAGAGAAGACGTCATCAGTGACGAGGACCAGACCCAGTGGTCAGTCCCTGTGGTCAGTCCCTGCGGTCAGTCCCTGCGGTCAGTCCCTGCGCTGTGAGAGCGCTCCACATGTGTTCACAGACAACAGAAACCCCTCGGGAATAATGTATATTTTGCAGTAGAAGGATTAGCTGAAGGGAAAACAACACATTTTTATAGAACCGACAACACATTTTTTTACAGAACCGACAACACATTTTTACAGAACCGTTGTTATATATAACCAATGTTATTTTGAGTCTTCTGCCCAACAAGCCACCTCAGGTTTGGTCTTCTCTCCTCCTGTCTCTCATGCTCTCGATGATGTAACCCGTAAACCCTTAAACAGTCACTGACTTTAAAACCTGGCCAAATGTACCACTGTCTCTGGTTCAGAGTTTATAGACAAAAATATGTCGATAAAACGCCCTATATTGTATCAGTTTTGCATATAACCAACTGGCCTCCCTCCCAATTATGGGTATATCAGTCAATAAATATTAAACGCAGAGTCTGTGTTTTTGATTCTCCACTATATACTCAGATAGAAATTCAACCCATTAGCTCCAAAGCTAATATCACACTGTGGCTTTAACATCCAGCCTCTCGCAGCGTGCTATGATGTCAAGACTGCAGTCCTGTGTGCCTGTGTGTGTGTCGGGGGGGGGGGGGGGGGGCACTTGCATCAATTTACCGGGCGTTGGGTAGAGCGG
>JAOYSI010008584.1:27740-42590 GCA_025775065.1 Hiodon alosoides | reverse complement strand
CACACAGACACACACACACAGACACACATACATACACACACATGCACACACACATACACGCACACACACACACACACGCACACGCAGAGACACACATACACGCACACACACACACACAGATACACACACACGCATACACACAGACACACACGCACGTATACATGCACACACAGAGACACACATACACGCACACGCACAGACACATACGCACGTATACACGCACACACTCACACACAGACACGCACACACACAGATACACATACAGGCACACACACACACACACACACACAGACACACACACACAGACACACATACATACACACACATGCACACACACATACACGCACACACACACACACACACACACACACACACACACACACAGACACACATACACGCATACAAATGAGTACACACACGCACAGTCAATTCTGACAAATTACATTTTTCCCAAAACTAAGAAAAATATATATGCAAAAAGTAAATAAAATTTATATAAGATTAAAAAACTAAGAGACAATATTCCCCTTTATTAATAATTTGCAGTATTACTTCCAGTAAACTTCCACTAAACCGAAGCATTCTGCCGCATCCACAATTATCTGCTAAATCCTTGATTACTGGGACCTCATTAATTATGCACAAATTAATTTGTTTCCTAAAATAAAACTGAGGTCAACATTCCTTGAAAGAAACAGGAGCAGCTGCGTTTGAAAACAAACTCGACATTCTGAACATGAGGCTCTCAGTCAGCCGAGAGCAGTGGTCGAATCCAATTAAATTCACAGAGAGCATACAATAACTCTGGCAGATCCATTCTCCCGCAGTTACCGATGGAGTCATTACTGTCTCTGACAGCGGTGTGCGTTCACCGAGAGGAACAGCAGTAGAGAGTCGTATAGCCCTGCCAGTGTCGGACAACAAGGTCCCATGAGTAACCCCATCCCTTAGCCTCTTCCCGTCTCCTCTTCCTCTGCATCTCTCCTTCCTCACCCTCCCTCCTCATGAGTCAGCAGGGGTAGCTGCTCCCAGCAGGGTTAGGGTAACAGAACGCTGATTTAAACCGTTGCCTTTTGCTGGATTCCAATTAGGGCTGGGCGATATGGCCAAAACTGTTTTCACGATAAAAGATTTCATATCAGTCGATATCGATAATTATCAGGACAAATGTCAAATCATCATTTCTTTCAAGTTTATAGTCTGATTTTTGCTCCTGAGTGAAAGTTGATGAAACCAGATGTTTGATTGTGGTTTAAAAATATTCTTTATGGTCAGAACATGACAAACACTTGCCAAACAGTGGATCATTTCGCAAATCTGAAGAACATTCAAAACAATTATAATTATCAAATCTTTTTTCAACATAAAAATATGCATGAGTAAAATTAAGTAAAATCCATTTTCAGTCCTTTTTCCTCAACAAAATGAATATCTTAATAGATTTAGCCTAACGTGTTGCCAACTCCACTCTTGTTTCTGCTTCTTGCTGTTTGAGGTCTCCGTTCACCTCGGTTGCTTTGTGCTTCTGTGTACTTTCGCTGCTCTTAGACTTTGATTAACAACCCCACGTGGCAAGTCTTTTTCGAAGACCTACTCGGAGTGCTGATTTAATACCGTAACTTAATTATTTGTCACGAGGGAAGGGCATTTACACTAAGACTGATACCAGCTATATTGAATGCTCAGTAAGATATCAGACATTTCTAAAGATGAATGTATTTATGATTTTCCATTGAACTGGGAATGTTAATTTGTTATTAGTGAGCTCTACATCAAAAGTATGTCTTTTAATTAGATTAAAATAATTGCCGTTGCAAATGGAAGGAAAATAAATACATTGAATAGCTCAGTGCTTTATGTCTGACTTGGCTGTAAAATTTTATTCAACAAAGTATCATCCAATAGCTTTGAATTGTAAGTAAAGTGAGTCTTGTTGTGTAATGACTGAATAAAGTGAGTGACCTTTTCTTCAGTTTCTTGTCGACAATGTCCTCATCCTTCGAGCTGGTCACGGGCACTGCACTTTCTTCAGTGTCGCTCATTTTGCTTATTCTGCTTCAACTACAAGCCTGCCAGCCACTGTGTCTATAAACAATACGACGTGCTGGCCTCTCACCGTACAACTTAACTTGCACAATGCATACCTCTATTCCTTCGACATGATTGGCATTTGGCAGTACGTGATTCGTTCGTGATTCAAATTAATTTTATCGAACATTTGTTATATTTCTATCGAGGAAAATTACAATATTATTGTTATCGTTTTATCGCCTTAATTCCTATCTGATGACAATGGACTTACATCAGCAGACCCAGTGACCCTCAATGCCAGCCTGATATAATCTTTAGTTAGTCCCAGAACATAGTCTGTAGCTATAACTTATATCTGAACTGCTGTTGCCTCATCCCATGCGACTGAGTTCATGTGAGTTCACTGAGTTCACTTTTCACCCATGGGTGAAAGATATTGAGGCTCCTGTAAACTGTGGCTTCTGTTAAAGCAGATGGGGAGAGGGGTAAAATTAAGACCCATCCGAACTGTGAGGGCCCCACACCTGGCACCTGATGCCTCCAGCAGGATAAGCAGAACTGCAGAAGCTCTTCCACAGCCATCTCTGCTTCGTATCTGACTGAGATGAGATTCCCTGCAAGGGTGTCTTTTCCATTTGTGGCCTTACAGCAATCCAGTTTCCTTTTGGATCTGGGTTTCTCTTGCCATCGTTCCAAATGCGAGGTTTTGGTTTGCTTTGTAATGTGGTCACTGTGACTGGCCGTTTAGCAGTTCTGACCTGAAGCTGGTTATTATTGGAGAAATTATGGGACACAACAGTAAGCTTCTGAGTCAGCTGACTGAGGGGACTTTTTGGGCTCAGCTCCGGGGATATCAGGGTCTTTTACTGCAATAAGAGTCTGAGGGGTGTGCATTTTTGGATATGGATGACCAACGGGTATCGGCCTAATTCTGATCTGCATGCATTATTACGACTTTTCTCTGTACTGGAAGTATGTTTTTGCTAAATTATGTATGCAGGGTCTCTGTTGGATATTTTTTCCTTTTGGTGTAGTCTTGCTGACTGAGTGGACCCCATACCACACAGCAAAATGAGCTGGACGTGCAGAAAGGTTGTGGACCGATTTGCCCGGTTGGCGAAGTATGTGTGCGTTATTTCCTTATATTGAGAACAGCGTAACAAGAAAAAGTTCCCAGATCACAGTGACATACGCTCTGTCAGGGTAAATCATTTTTTAGGGCCAGATAGCATTGCAATTTATAATTTATTGTGTGATTCAATTTAGTTTTTGCTGATGTACTTTATAATTGCTTTTCAGATTTAGAGTCATTTTTCAAATTTTTTGGGCCGGGATTTTTTTTGTTGGTGGTATTCTGAAGCATGCTGATGTCAATTTGACACTTTTGGCTGAACGTCAGTACCATACCAACTCCTGTGTGTGCAGTGTGCAGATCTCCTGCGCAGTGTGGTTGTAGGACCGCGGATCAGCCTTCTGTAGATAAACCTGGTAGTTTAGTGCTCGTTTCTGTATGGAGTGGAGTAAGTAGAACCGGCCTAGTTCAGCCCTGCAAGTGCTATTGGCTGCCATCCTATAAACCTGATCCCGTTCCCATACTTCACTACCATACAGAAGGACTGGTTTTATCATGCTGTCTAAATTTTTATTAGTGGTTTAATTTAACAATTTATACATTTCCCCTCTCTCCTCACGCTCTCTCTCTCCTTTCATACACCCTCACATCTCACTTCTTGCTCTCTCTAACTCTCTCCCACACTCTCATCCATGCAAATTAAAAATAAAATATGCTTTATTGGCATGACAATGGGCAAAACAATGTTGCCAAAACAAAACTAACATCAACTAAACATGAACATAACCCCCACAGAACAATAAACCTAATCCCCCCCCCCTCCAATTTCACACACACACACACACACACACACACACACAATAATTTATATTTATTTAAAGTCCATGGTGACTACAAATTTATTTTCTTGGGTCTCTCTCTCTCTCTCTCTCTCTCTCTCTCTCTCTCTCTCTCTCTCTCTCTCTCTCTCTCTCATGTACTCTGAGGTCAGTGCTGTCGTCCAAGGTCACTCTTTTCACTGAATGGCAAAACACTTTTGAGTGCTTGAGAATTTTCAAGGGTTAGGCTTCACAATGTCATACAATGCATAGTAATTGTATATTTTACCATTCTCATAACCTGCCCCTGGCCACTAATCTGAGGAACAAAACAGGAGGATAGCCAAATGAAACTCCATTTTGTAAATAATTACAGCAGAATTTATCTGATAGGCAAATAGAAGGTACTGTATATCCAGTAGGAGGCTATAACCAGAATGGTGTGGTTCTGAGGAGCTGGAAATCCCACTGACCGTCGAAGCTCTTGTACTGGCCGTTGAGGGTGGTCTGCAGGGACCAGCCTGCCTCTTTCAGCCGTCCTTCCACCTCGTGACGGCTCAGGTTGGACAGCTTTTCCTCCATTTCACTCGTGCAGCAGGTGTAGCCCTGGGGGCAGATGCGCAGGTGCTCACCTGGGGTAGGGCACACATGACAGGTAGGGTATGAGAGATGACAATCCCCACCCATGCACAAACATCAACATCAAAATTATTCATCATGGCTTTGACTTATGTCTTCTCCAGCTCATTTCATAATGCTGCTGCCCATGTGGTCTTCAACCAGCAGCAAGTTCACCCATGCTACTTTTCTCCTGGTCCAACTCCAGTGGCTTCCTGTTGCAGCTCGTATCCGCCAGAGGAACCTCACCCAACCCATCAAGCTACCACTGGATCAGCACCCGGCTACCTCAGCACCCTAATCTCACCGTTCATCTCCACCAGCCGTGCAATCTGCCACTACGGATGCCTAAAGGTCCCCTCCCTGCGGTATCAAACATCAACCACTCAACTCTTATGACTTGCACCCAAATGGTGGAACTTCCACTGCCTTCAAGTGAAGACCAATAGCCAATAGCACCTCACACCACGACCTTGAATTCTTGAATTTAAAAAAAGTGTTTTGAAATCGTTTTTGCTCTTTATTGATTGTTTGTAATTGATTTGTATATTATCTCCTTAGTAGCACTTATCTTTGTACCTACTTGCAACACTTTTCAATAGGGCACGTTGACCCTTAGTTTTTATACGTCACTCTGGATAAGAGTGTCTGCTATATGAGAAAAATGCAAAGTAAAAGGTCTTCAAAAACATGAAGCGCAGAGATAATGAGGGTTTTTCTAAATATTTAGTGATAATCCCATCCCAAACAAGTCTGAGCTGGAACAGTAAAGAAACGCCCTGATGGATCGGGCCTGATATACAGGGCAGTATCGTACCCGTGTGTGTGTGTGTGTGTGTGTGTGTGTGTGTGTGTGTGTGTCAAAAGTTTTAGATGACAACTTTTTCAGCTCACGGGTGCTTGTGTGTATCATATGTAAATGTAGTGTTTAATTGAACTGCTTACGCTTGCTGGTATTAGCCGTCACAGAAATAATCCAATCACCAGAAACACTGATGCTGCTATGACTAATTTTAAGCAGTACATCTGTAATGTTATCTAAACAAATCTTACTTACCTCAGAACTAATTATTAACTATTTATTAAAGACCCTATACCTGCATCACATCTGGGCACTTGTTATGCTGACACACATGGATTAACATTGACTGACTTTCATGGATTAACACTGTCATTCATTACAGTACTGTTGTTTTTTAAATTAATTAAACACTTTACTTTGAAGTGGTACTGAGGTTTAAATGTGAAAGTTTCAGTATTGGTTCAGCCTTGATGAGGTCATTTACGAGGTACAGGCCGTACTTGGAGCACGTCCTTCCTCTTTGGCAGTTCAGAGCTCACAGATAGCAGCTCACAGAATGCAGGTCAAAACTCTCAGATCACACCTTGCAGCTAGACACTGAACAGTTCCCACAGCGAAGACAACACAGCTCACTGAACACTGAGAACTGGATTGTGAACCATGAGACTACTTGCCCACTGGAGAATGCTTCTCTCAGTGAGACTACTCCCCACCACTTTCTGAGTTCATGTGCAGAGTTCATCATGCAAGAACGCTACATTGCTTATAATAAAAGTTTTTTAATTGTGAATATCACTGTGCATACAAACACATATAAATAAACAACAAACTCCATACATCTTCCACATAGACCTATGCAGGGAAACGTCTCCCAATAGCCTCTGCATAAGTCCATTTAGGGTTAGATGAATTCACATTTTTTTTGCATTAGCTTTTTCTCTTCGGCAATTGTTGGCAGGGTGTGGATTAAACAGTTCCCAGAGCAGGCAGATCTATCTCAATCCAACAGAACTGCAACCAAACACCCCTGTCCTTCACTCCAAACGGTCCTCTTTTCCCATGAAGGGGACAGCTGTTTTCCGTCCAAAGGTCAAGTTAAAGGCGGACGTTCACACGACGAGCCACCAACACTGACGTCAAGCAGATCCATCTCCAGCGCCACGGGGGAGTGGTGGCGACCTGTGTCACCCTGATGGACGAACATGTGCATTTGGCACGTACTCCACCACCAGTACCGACTGGCGTCTAGTTTAGCACAGCAGGGGTATGGCTGGTGAGATGGGGGCCAGAGAACTTGGGAGCCGTATCCCTCAGCGAACAGCAAATTTACAACACTGCGAGCGGCCACACAGAAACCCCACAGCTGCATTCAGAGAGGGTTCCATCGGTTCTCTTTTAGATCTGTGAATGAGCAGATCTGTGAATGACTAGATCACTGAATGAATAGGCCTGCTGTACAACTGTACTTACGAGTTCACACCAAGATTGCCCTGATTACTGGTCTAAACCCAACAGGGGGTGAGCCTCTGACAAGAGTTCCACTGAGAACTTTTGCGCCGACAAGTCTTGGCAACAGCAGTATATTACAGCCATGTAGACAAAGAGATAAAGAAGAGGAAAAATAGGAAAACTATCTCTTCTGCGATCAATTCAGCACAATAGCACAGCTATGTTCCTGACTACAATGTTAACCTAAAAAAATCAGTAGAGCAGAAGATGGCAGATAGCACACAGATTGCCATGCCCTGTCTGGAGCTGTAGTGGACAAAACATTTAACACAGTGAGGGCAGCATGGAAATAAAATTATTTAAATCTAAATTCCACATTTAGGTGTTCAAAAGCTTTCTCCTGATGCAGTAACCTCCGATGAATATCACATTGTAAAAATCAAATTCACCAGTATTACATTTGTGGATATCTCTGCAGAAATAAGTTACGCTTCTGCGTTGCACTCAGAAAAGAAGGTCCCCCACCAGACCTGACCATGTGACCATAGCTCTGTGCTAAAACAGCGAGCAGCTCGCCGTGTTCCTGTTAGCCTGCTTTCCCCACCAGACCTGACCGTGAGACCACAGCACTGTGCTAAAACAGCAAGCAGCTCGCTGTGTTCCTGTTAGCCTGCTTTCCCCACCAGACCTGACCGTGTGTCCTCAGCACTGTGCTAAAACAGCAAGCAGCTCGCTGTGTTCCTGTTAGTGCACTGACTTCCTCAGACACCCAGTTGTCAGGAACATGATGAATTACACACATTTTATAATTAAGTTGCTGCCAATATTCAGACCATGCATAGCTGCTCTCCATGACAACTGGTGGGCCTAAAAGACGAGAAATCCGAGCGGCAATGTCACAAAATCAAAATGGCTGTTTATCAGGGAGAAGTATCATCCCTGCTGAACCTTCTCACCTTTGAATGTTCTGACAGATTGAAAGTCTCCTCCAGATGGGAAGGTGACCTCCATACTCCCAACATTACGCGTGTGACTCCAGACACCTGGGAGCATGCAGGTGATCTCCATACTCCCAACGTTACGCGTGTGACTCCAGACACCTGGGAGCATGCAGGTGACCTCTATACTCCCAACGTTACACGTGTGACTCCAGACACCTGGGAGCATTCAGGTGACCTTCATACTCCCAACGTTTCGCGTGTGACTCCAGACACCTGGGAGCATGCAGGTAACCTCCATACTACCAACGTTACCCTGGAACCCATGTCTGACTTGAGTCAAGTAGCAGGCCCTCTCCATTGATCCAGCTTGGCTGTCAGGGTCCTGTCAGCTGGTTTATTAGACCAGTTCCATCAAGGAAGCCAGGAGCCCTGCCCTAACCCGCTACCTGGGATGTTTACACAGAAATACTGTTTCTCCAAACGTAGCTCAGCGCCTAACATCTGGCCACGCTGCTCTATCTGTCACTCTCAGAGAATCCACCTGAAAATCGTGGCCCGCACTGGGGGAGGAGCTCTAATCCAGGGATCATCCCTGCCCGTGTTTATATTCACCGCTTTGAAGGTCATCCGGACACAGAAAAGAGGCATTTCCAATCAATGCTTTATTTCAAAGTCTTACAGAGATTGTGACCTTTCACTTTGGTTAACTCAAAATCTTTAACATGATAGAACATTCTATCTAAATGTTACAGACCCAGAATTTAGCAAACTGTCGGAAAACCTTTTGAGCACCAAAACATTTACCTACATTTTTTAATGGTATTTTGATCACCATTAATATTGTTGAGTGTCTGCTGGTCTTTTGCTTTTTAAGGATTAATTTCTGATTGGATAGTCTGTTTGGGATTAGAGGACTGTAAAAATAAAACACTTAATTCTATCACTTAATCTCACTGAAAGCATGTTGCACTCCCAAGTGGTGTTATCCCTTTATTGTGGTCTCCTCGAAGTCTAACTGCATGGAATCAGGATCACATACTGGAAATTAAAGCAAGAAATACATTCTGCGACTTGACTACTGCACTCACCTGGTATACGCTGAGGCATCAGTGTTACCACACCTGGTATACCCGGAGGCATCAGTGTTACCAGATCTGGTACACGATGAGGCATCAGTGTTACCACACCTGGTACACGCTGAGGCATCAGTGTTACCAGATCTGGTACACCCTGAGGCATCAGTGTTACCAGACCTGGTATACGCTGAGGTATCAGTGTTACCAGATCTGGTACACCCTGAGGCATCAGTTTTAACAAATAAGGTTCACACCCGCAAACAAAAATTTTTAGATCAGAGGACCGATTAAATTTATTTCCCCCATATTTCCCCTGGAATGGAATGTTTCCACACAAATCCCCACTGAATCAGCCATCAAATATCCAGTTCTGAAGAACTTCCAACGACATGCACCTTGTTATACTGTGTTTTAATTGTCCATGAACCCTCAGTGACAACGGATCCAGGCCATGGATGATTCTCTATAACATTCTCCGGTTATCTTCTCGCCAATACCCTCTCTGCAGGCCGTCACCCAGGGGACAGCCCCACTTGTGTGTTGAATTCACGGTCTACCTGATACCCAGTGGGTAGTAGACAATCTATTTTTGTGTGGTGCACCGTTGGGGAGAGCGTCACATATTAGCACAGAGACTCGGAACCGAGAGAAACAGCACATACAACCAGCCACTCACAGGCTGTCTAGCTTATGGAAGCAACACACTGGGGAAGAAAACAGGCCTAAACACAGCCAAGAATCTTTAAAAAGCTCCAAATGCCTTCGCTTCTCTACTCTTTCGCATATATCCAAACCATACATCATAAAATACCCTAACCCTAAGGGTAGATACATTGAAAATACTAGGGAACACTTGTCACTGTAGGTGATATATGTGATCTAACTCCTGCATAAGACACATAGTCAATAGCCACAGAATAACATCATTATTAAATAAGGAAACATGAGTGCGTGTAGTCGGCAGTCTGGTTTGATCTCTGCAAGTCTAATTTGTCTAGAAGCATGATTCGACATGTGAGAGAGAGAGAGATTGTACAAAGTATTCCCAACTCAGGGAAACCCCATTTCTCCAAAATTATGGAAAAGGACAAATGAGTGGTGTTCCTGGGAGAGGGACCCATAGCCCTGTTATTTATATATAGAGAGAGATACACACATTATACTACAAGCAAAGACACAGAGGGAGAAAGGGAGCGGAGTGTATTTTCCCTGGAAACTCAGAACATTAACTAGCTTTAATTACACTGAACCCGGACTACCCGGAGTGAGACGCAGGAAGACAGAGTGAGTCGCAGGAGGACAGAGTGAAACGCAGGAGGACAGAGAGAGACGCAGGAGGACAGAGTGAAACGCAGGAGGACAGAGAGAGACGCAGGAGGACAGAGTGAGAATTTAACTTAAGTTTCCCGAAAATCATCACCTTTCGACAGCTCAAATAAATTTTGTGCCACTGCATGTCCACGACCAGAACCTGAAAGGAACTGAAGCCTTGATTTAACAGATTTATCTGGGTCACAGACACTGCATATCATTCCACCATTTGTTATTCTTCCGCTACCAGCAAGATTACATTTCAACAAAGGACCATTCTAAAGCATATAAGGCAATTATTGGTTCTAAAGACCGAGCCAGTTGAAACATAACTTAGTCAAACACCGACAAACAAACATACTGAAAACTCCACCCTCCACTTAATCCCTTTTCTACAAAGCTACATGAAAGGAGGATTTTCATCCATATTTCCTTTTAAAACAGTAACTCTGAACTCACTCTGAACTTATCGTACAACCTGCCCATTTGGTAGGAACATAATCTTTTTCCCAGCAAGCATCAGTCCTGCGACCAGAACTTCTTTAAAGGCCCCAGCTAATAGCAGAAAGGTCACAGCTAACAGCTGATTTGACTTTTGACCCTTGGGTGCTTTAAGTACTGTTCAGAATGGGCCGTAAACGTGAAAGATGCTTGTCAAAGAAGCATTTAAGTACATCTAAGTGGGTCTTGGGCACTCCATAAAACTTTCAAACCTGGGCCTTTAGGAGTCTTAAGTAAAGGGGGTGGGCCAATCTCTTACTGCATTTCCCACAACCTGCTCTAAACGGTTATCTGGACGTAATCCTGTGCTCAGGTGAATACCTTTTCTCTACATTAAATCTGACAAATGTGAAAATCTCACTCGAACGCTGTAATACAGGCCACCCCGAGGAGTGGTTCAATGTAGCACTTTATGAAAAACATTTGCTAATTAATATAAGGAAATAAATTAAGTCAAAATGTAAGAAATACCCTAAACTGGCATTACTTTTAAATTTACAGTTTGACTATAATCCACAATATGCGTAACATTGCATATGACACATAACAATATTTTCCTTACAGTAATTTTTGGCAAAGGATAAGAGAAGATTTTGCATGAATATTTCAAGGTTGACTTATTTATGCAAAATCTACACAACGCCCAGTAAAACCATACATGATTAATGCTTAAGGTTATCCTATTCCACCTAAATTAAATTTATCTCAGGCCTGGCAAACATCTGACTCTGTGGGTGCGGAAATATTACACTCTCCAGTAGCTAAAGACGGCTCAGAAATAACCATAATCATAAGCAACCAGCCTGTCCAGCATTTTTATACAGGGCCCTATGCATGCTGGGACATTATTTACCTCATTAATCAATGAGCTGCACAGGTGTCACCATTTTTTGTCCACTACCTGCACACTCCTCATCTCCCCAAGGCAGCTGGGTGACAACCTTTATGGGACGTGTTCAGTGAAGCTTCTCGAGCTTCAGCAGTCGACCGGAGAAGACGGCCCTTTAGAATCTGACAAAACTTGCTACGCCAGCTTGCAGTCTCATTAGAGCGAACAGGCTTCTTCAGAAAGAGTAGATTCTTATCCGTGAAAATGACAGCCTGCAAAGAGGCCCTCGGTCCGGGTAGCGTCTCTCGTGCCCCGCCTCCACAGCAGAGTGGCACGGGTCAGGCGTGAGGAAGGGGCACCTGCTCATCTTACATCTCTGGACCCTGCGTCATGGCAACTGCAGCGCCGTCAGCTGCATCCCCCTGCCAGCACTGCGCTATGCCCCCGCACACCGGGAGGAATGAATGGACAAAGGACTGACTCTTAATTAAACTGAGATCTTTCAGCAGCTTCTACGCGTCATGTGGCTTTTCATCTTCACTGAGATTTTTTAACTTTCGCTCATCTTTTTCATGAAGGCTGTCAAACAATGGCATTCTTTATTACAAACCAGGCATTCCCCTTCATAAAAAAATATATAAATTGGTTGTCGCTCTATCTCACCCTTTCCACCCCCCACCCCCTTCTGCCGCCCTTTGTCCTTTGTGTTTAGGAATGAAATCTCCCCGACTTCAAACCCACAACAGTTCTGCATGTTGTGACTGGATGAGGAGAATTCAGAGCATGGGATGTTTGGACTGTAACCCAGGTAGGGAAAAGGTGGGAGTTATTCCTGCTGCCTGTGGAATCAGAGCTGTCCAATCCCAGAACCACCTTTTTTAAACCCGCTTTCACCATCTCCGGTTTGTTGTACTGGAGCACATAACAAGCAGTACAAAAACGTTTCCCTCATTTGAAATTTTAAGGGGCAGGAGAACCCTTGTGATTAAGGGAGAAGGGGCAGTCAGGACCCTGGTGAATTAGGGAGAAGGGGGCAGGATAATCATGTTACATATGGGAGAAGGGGGAGGAGAACCCTGGTGAGTAAAGGAAAAGGGGCAAGCAGAACCCTAGTGAATTAGGGAGAATGGGGCAGGATGCCCCCTCTATCATGTGTCTCCACTCCTCCACTTTTCTCTTTCTGACTCTTTCAAAAGACAAGCCAAAACAACAGAGATAGCAACAACCATCAAGAGGGGATTCAGGGGTCCAGCCAACCAAGCATCCTGTATAAGGAGCATCCACTTCACACAGACCTCTTGATTCTGCTATATCTGCCAGGCCTTCTAAAAGATTAACAGAGACAAGTTCTACCAAACTGGCAGTCTCTGATGTATAGGCAGAGAAGCTGCCCAGATTGTTCCACTTTCTTAAAATAGCCACAGCTCTACCTTGACATTTCCACAGAACACAAAACACACTTGTCATACCTCCTTGTTGAAAGCATCAGACCCTCAAAGGAGTCACATGCCTTTATTTTAGTTTTCAAATCAGCAAGTCAGGGCACTTCCCTCTCAGCTTCTGCTTTAGACTGAAAGAGTCCAGTAAAGCAGAAATAGATCAATGCAAGCATTTCTGCAACTGTGTCATAAAGAAACCATGAAACCAAAAAAAACAAACAAGTAATTCCTCAAAAACGAGTTCCAAATATGGCAAAAAGGGACAGATACAGAGGACCAAAAAAATAAAAAATCAAGACTTCCCCCAACCAGGAGTCACAAAGAATGGGGGACTGAGAGACAGAAAGACAGAGAGAGAGAGAGTGGTGATCAGCAGACTGAGAGACAGAGAGAGAGAGAGAGAGAGAGAGAGAGAGAGAGAGAGAGAGAGGTGATCAGTGGACTGAGAGACAGAGAGAGAGAGAGAGTGTGGTGATCAGCGGACTGAGAGACAGAGAGAGAGAGAGAGAGTGAGAGAGTGGTGATCAGTGGACTGAGAGACAGAGAGAGTGAGAATGTGGGGATCAGTGGACTGAGAGACAGAGAGAGAGAGAGAGAGAGTGGTATTCAGCGGACTGAGAGACAGAGAGAGAAACAGCAGGGAGAATGAAGAAACATGGTACAGAAACAATGCTCCGTTTTCTAAAACGTCAGCAATCTCTCTTCCCTCAGGATGAAGGTTTCAAACGCTATGAATCATTTACACTGAAGGGCTTTTAACAACCCCGCTGCCCGGGGTTTGAGCTGCCAGCAAGTGGTGTGCAGTACGCACACTCAAATTCAAATGAGATTTATTGGCATGACCAATACAGAGTATTGCCAAAGCAATGATGACAATTGTCTTCTTTTACATAGAACAAATTCGCAGTTTAAAGAAATAAAATATGCTGCTAAATAACAGAAATATTGATTATAATACCATAGGAAAAAACAATAGGCCATAATTTGTACATTTATTTATTTCCGTGTGTGAGGAGCCTCTGTGTCACTGTCTCTCAATGACAAGCGCCTGTTTTAATTCAGCTCGTTTCCTGCGTTAACGCAGCTCGTTTCCTCCCCTAAGAGGAAGGAACTTGTTCATGCTCAGGCAGGTCTAGGAATTTTCTGCAGATATTCTGTAATTTTTGGGAAAAGGCTTCCCATAATTTATTATACTTGGAGCATTGTACTAGAAAGCGTAACTCCATCTCCACCTGGCTGAGAGTGCAGAGATCCCACGGTCTGTCCACTGATGGCCAGTCTGTGCTCACTGAGCCTGGTTAAGGTCTGTCTTGGTGTGTTGTCTTTCACCCTGGTCAGGTATTCAGCCTGGGTGTAATGTACTTTGTGTTTTAGTGTGTCCCAGTGAGAAAGATATGGTTGTTTCCCAGAGATCTGGTTTTCTTTTTCTCTCACACACAGAGAGAGCGATAAACCAGAGTGATATATCCTCCATAGCTTGTGTAGGGGTCAAAGGGCACTGGATCTCAGGCCCGGTGTAATTGGGAACAACTTTAATTTTGGTCATGTACAATGTTGCTTACGCACAGTGTTACAAATGTATCATGTTTAAAGTTGCTATCACATGCTTTTGGTAATGTACAATGTTGCTAATGTACAGCGTTACAAATATATCGTTTGGCTAATGTTAACAGATGCTAATATATACGGTTATTAAAGCACACAGCTGCTAACACAAACAACAGTATTAAGCTTTTTTTTATTTACCGGCCCCAGTTAGCAGTCAGCCGCTGATTGCCATCAATTACGCTCATTTCTAGCTTCAATAGCATGCAAGACAATTTGTCTGTGAGAACATAAAAAAACTCAATTAATACTGACAGAAAAAGACAACAGCTGCCAGGGAATATCTGGGACAATAGCTGGTTTAAAGAGTCAAAGCATGATTACAGCATGAATTCTGACTATGTTAGAATGGTGTTAG
>JAOYSI010008583.1:0-11431 GCA_025775065.1 Hiodon alosoides | reverse complement strand
GCTGCTCATATTTTCTGTTAGACTTTTGAAATGGACTTGGCTTATCTGTTTAAAATAACAGGAAAAAACAAAAAATTGTGTTCCTTATACCCTCTTTCAGACCCTTTTCCTTCATTTTTGTGGAGAGTTAACCAATTGGTGAAACTTGTATTGGCACTTATGCATCTTATAATTATTTGATTGAATGCTAAACAGTTACACATATTTAGCATTGCATGCAATTCTTTAAAAGCTATCCATGACTCCTGAAAATTGTTCCCTTCATTCATTGAAACGCCATGCCAAATTATTAATTAATTCCCCGTATCAGATTATTGGATGTCGTTGCAATTGTACCCAATGGCCACTAGAGGACAGAACCTAGACTTCATAATCTGAAGATTAAACGAGTATTTCCCGTTTGCTGCAGTTGGTTTCTATTGAATACATTGGTGAGCATGCTCGACCTGCCTGCCAAATATTAAATATGTAATGTTGGTTTCTATTGAATACATTGGTGAGTATGCTCGACCTGCCTGCCAAACCAAACCAAACCTGTTATTTGGTGGCAATTGGATAAATTCGCCCGATGTTCTCAGACAAGAACCAATCACTCAAAAATTTGACACTTCTGACACATTTTACATTTAAACAACAAAAATTATCTACTTACTCCATAAAATATGTCTAATTTCTCAGTTTCTTTAAATCCCAAACAGTGAAATAAAAGTAACACTCAATGTGAATAGATCCATTTTATTAATTACTAGTTCAATAGATTCAAATATTGATAGTTAAAAATATAATTCATAGTATTAAAACTAGTATTAAATAGCTACAACAGAAACAGAAAACAAAAATCCTCAAACAAGGCAAGACTTAGAGTAAGAAATTGGGTTTGAAAAAGCAGATAAAAAAGGATTTTCAATTCTGCATCTGTTAGGTGTTAGAAATCAGATAGACATCTAGGTTTCAAGGTGCCCTACAGGGAAGTTTCAGTTTCACAAAAGTAATTTCCAAGTCCCCACCTGACAACAGATCAATTTGAAGCACACGCCTTTCTTTATCAAAACAATACGCCTCAAAACGTCTCCGATGCAGTTAACCAAATTCATTAACACACTTCAACACATGCTTTAAACAGCAGTCTTTGTTTACACTACATTGCGTTTCTGACACAGATTCATATTCCAAGAGCATCCTATGGATAAACGGAGGTGGAAATGGGTTTGGGGGTGGGGGTGTAACACTCACCAAGTGCATTATTACATAACACCTTCAACAGATCAGCGTTCTAAAGAAAACAGATTTCATATTCTTTATCTCACCTGAAAAAACACAGTAAAAACAACATTCATGAAAAAAGTGTTTGCTTCTCCCTATCAAATAAAGACCAAGAGAAAAATAGGTCCGTAAAAATACTCTAGCCAATTGGCTACCTCACAGTATTCGCCAGACGAGCCGTTCTCTGAGAACCGCTGTACTTAGACTCAAGAGGTCGTAAATAACTGAACTGAGAATGGTTCCCCCCTTCTGTCCACAGGCTCCTTTACATTTGGCGATTGAACAGACCAGGTTTGGGGGCTTTTAATATGTGCACGATGACATAACTATTCTTTAACATTTTAAACACCAGGGTCCAGCCACAAGGATCGGCGGAACCAGCAGGAAAATTAGCAGCAGTTGTGGGGAATTTAGTCAGCAGACAGCTTACAGTTAGACACTGCTTAGACACATGGATTCCAACAGGGCTTAAGCACCATTAAAAACAGAAGTTTTAACAAATCTAAATATGAATGCTATAATTTGGTACCCACCCTCAAAACTAACACTGAAATGCAACATGCCATCATGAACTCATTAGTACAAAAGTTATCAGTTTGAACACGTTTGTTGTTTATGTTCATACGTCCTGTGTGATGCAGTTCCAGACTCCTTAATGTAATCCCCTGCTGCAGTTGAATGTCGCACAACCAGACTGGCAAGTAGTCTCACTCCCAACGTATTCAGGATCGACAATCATACCGGTAGAGAGCCCTGTTGACATGGATATGGACCCCGCTAAGCCAATTCCCTCCTAAAACCAGCTACCAAGTCATCTCTCCGCCAACCCCTGGGGGTAAGTCCTCAGAAGGGGCTAGCTTAATTGAAAAAAGAAAAAAAAAAGATTTTACAGCAAAAACCCCCAAAAAAAACCCAAAGGAAAAAAATTGCAATTTCCTGGTATTTTCAGTCTATCCCCTTTTTAAGTCACATGTCACAGTCACATTTTCCTTTCAGATGATCTGACGAACCATTGATCCACGTGACGTTGTGAGACATTGTTGGGAAGCTTGTCGAGAGTAACTATACCGTGCTGAATTGGGAGGGCCTCCAGTGGCGTGATCATTAACGTGCCCAAGTACAACAATTGTTTATTCACGCGATTACTATCCAGGTGGCAACCTCAATGTTGCCAAGGGAGAACATTTTTTAAAATACTTCTCTAAAGAATATGTTCTCGATTGAGTGCATCCATATAAAGAACAATAAATAAAAATAGCTTTAATTTAAATACGGGCAGTTGCTAAGTCTAACAGGAACACTAACTATGGCAGCTCCATGTTGATAGTTAAACATCTTCTCAAGTATCCTGAAACTCACTTCCACGTCCATGGATTCTTCATAAAGTGCTTCCGTGTTCTCTCTCATAAATAACAAAAGAAATGACTAACTTGATTTCCTGAAGTTTGTTCTTACATAATGGAAATCTTAGCTTATCTGCAGATAACAATTGTCCACCACTGGGTCCGTAATGTATCCATTATGAGTCAGGAAACCAGCCTCCTGTTCAAGTTTGTTGTCGTTCACATCAATAAGCAACTACCAGGCAACACCAGCTTTGTTTTGTTCTAGTCAGAACTTTAAGATGCATACGTCCTGGGAAATAAAATGTCTCCAATTCGTGGGAGCGCGAGTCTGCTGTAATAATTCATCCAGAACCATAGGTGGTGCCATTACTTGGCATGGCACAATCCTGGCGGAGACCCTAAACTGGATGCAGATCCCAAAGGTTTCCAGTGGCTCCTCCACTTCTGCCGCAGGATAAAGTCGTAATTGGCCGAGGTGCACATGGCGTAGAACACATTCGCCTTGTCTGGAATACGTAGCTCTGAAGTGCGCAAAAGGGTTGGAACAACAGGTAAATATGTGCTGGTAATTTTAGACCTATAATGGTCAAATAGAATTTTTATACAGGGTTTATGGTCTCAGTAAAATAATCTTACAGGTCAATTTGTATCAAATAACATCATTAGATTGGCTTTAATGTGCTAAAAAAAAAAAAAATACTTGGAAACTTTCAGCGTATGTGGCTACTCGCGGTGTGAAGAACCTCACCTTTCTGGTTGGCCAACACCTGGCTAAGGGTAAAGTCTTGGTAGGTCATGGGCTCCATGTTGTGTTTCTCCAAAGCCCTCTGGATAACCTGAGGGGTCTTGTCCTGACTGGTGAGCTAAGAGGAGGGGGGAAAAGAATCCACGCCATTTAAACATCTGTGGAAACGACCGAGGACACTAACGACAGCCGGGAAAGGTGCTAGAATCTGCGCTGATGACACCAGAAAGAAGTGATTTTAAAGTGATTTAAGCCCAAAAAACGGAATCCAAACTGAAGTATTAACGGTTGAGAGTCTAAATTGTCAAAATTCTAGAACTTTAACTTTTCATCCAGCACAGAGCATTCCCCACTAAACTGAAAATGCTCAAAACCAAAGGCCCATGTGTTCCTGCTGGGGGGGGGGTCTCGTGGGACGTACCAAGATGCTTTTGTAGACGTTTCCGTTGTTGCCGCACTCAACGCTGACGCGAATGATGCAGGAGTCCGCCACCTGCCTGTTGTAGACAGGTAGCAGGGACACTGACGCGGAGCGTGACTGCAGGGGGCTCCTGTCGCCGGACAGATCCGGCTGGGAGTCGGGGGGCGAACTGGGGGGGGTGGTGTATTCAGAGTTGGCAGTGGCGGTGTCAGGGGCGTGGGCCTCAGTCATGTCGTGACAGGAGTTGGAAAGAGACTGAAGAGGGAGCAACAGTCAGCGTGTTGAAGCTTTACATCTCACCGACTGTTCCTGAAGCCCTACGTGCGGCATGATTTAAGTAAACGAAAATTCACAGAGAAAAGGCCACTTCCTGTCTTGCTTCGAAGACAACACTAAAAACCTAATACAAAGCAACTGACTAAAACGTTCTTTCGGTCTAGTTCTCGAAAGTTACGCCTAAAAATAAGCAACGACGGCTGCGTACCTGGAGCTTGAACCTGAGGGGGGACTGGGGGGTGGAGAGGTCCTCCATCTCAGAGCTGCTGGATCCAGAGGATGAAACGCTGATCTGGTCCGCGTGTGTCTTCCTGCCTTGCCCCTCGCCTCCCATCAGCAGCCTGCACACGTGCACACACAACGGCAGTCAGCAACAAAAACCACCTCACGCGGGGCTAAATCAAGCACCGGACGTGGTCATGACAAAACAGACAGACAAACAAACAAACAAACGATGGCCATGATGATGAGGATGGTGAGGGACAGGTAAAGAGGAACAGTCAGTGGGAAAGGAACAGGATGCAAAACGGGGGACATGGGCGGGAGACCTACGAGGTGAGCTTCTTGGAGATCAGGCGTTGGCTCCAGGTGCTGGGAGAGCTGGGAGAGGGGTCTACCGGGGGCTCCAGCTGCTGAGACAGTTCGTAGCTGTGGGAGACAGAGATTCTTCATAGAGGTATAAAGTCAATTACTGCTAACTTGTTACCATTAAAAGGAAATATTTTCTGTCCACCAAGAACCTCCCCCTTCTCGTGGACAGTGAAACAGATCCCAAACATATCCTTCTTCACACATCAAGCCCCGCCATTCACACTATGCCCCGCCCCTCTACACTCGTCCTTTACCTCTCTTGGTCAGGCAGCAGCCTGAGACCCTTCAGCCAATCATCGACCAGCGGATGATGGGGCAGACTGTACTGAGAGCAGGAGGCCTGAAGCTGACGGATCTGAGAGAGAATCTCAAACTCCTAAAATAAACACAGGGAAAAAAAAGGGGAGACTAATCAGTTACCTGCGTGAATTTGCAATTCGCATCATTGGAAATAGGAGCTAGGTTTATCCGACAGACCTGCAGCTAGGGTATTAAACAAGAGCCACATAGCCAGAGAAATAAACACTTGGATTACATTCCCTTTTATCCCGAGAGCAGCAGTCACAATGCAATGTTTCTGGTTAAAGCAGCCAGCATGATTACTAAGCGCTTTGGGTAAAAATGAGTGAAATCCCCCACTGGAAGCCCTGGCTTTCTACGTCAAGAGCGAGATGCAGAGGAATAAAAGGGGAGGGGCTTACCCTTCTGCGCTTTTCAAAGTTGATGAGGCCCTGTGCATGGAGGTGGGGGGGCAAAAAAAGGTTGTAGACTGTGAGTGAGTGCAAGGAACAGCATTAACACCATCCTACCCAATCACCACCTTCTTAAAAACAACTCTATTCCGCCCCGCTGCTCTTACAGTGGTGGCAGTATTTCACAGTGTGCTCACCTCCACAGTGTCGGGTAACGCGGTGTCCAGCATGGTCAGGACTGTCAGGAAGGTGCCCAGGTAGGGAACAACGCCGTTGGTAGAGCACTGGGTGGCAAACGCATGCATTCAGTGCAAAAACAATTAGGCCCGCCTTTGTTTTAAAGTCTAATCTAATGGGAAAGGTGACTTGTATATACGGAAGCACAGGTCTTATCGACAAAGGGGGCAGGGCCCATGGCTTTGACAAGATGTTTATCCCAAGTAGAGGAGAGACCGCAACCAGCTATAAAGAAACAAGAACTGCGGGTGGAAAGAACAGCAAAGCCAAAATTAGGACGGCTCTCTTCCCGTTTCTATTTGTGGTTGGTTTCTTTTCTTTATTTAAACTTGTTTTTTTATCAGGTCACCGGCCCCAAATAATCAGGGAAGGAGCTGGGCACTTGCTCGGTCCTCAAAGACCCCCCCGTACCCCACACGATCTTACGAGGACTGCACTGACTCTGGATGAAATCGTGTGTTAAACTCTATTGAGAAGCTGCTCACCATTTGTCTGGAGATGGGGCACAACTTGGGGGACTTGGGGACAGGGTCGTCCTCAGTCGCATGGCTTCCATCCTAAGCGAAGAGCAAACACAGTCACGCGTGCGATTTCCGGCAGATTAAACACACTACCAGGGAAAACGTTTGGACACTTGCTGGAAACCAGGTTTTGACAATTGACAAACTGTTGAACCGTTTCTGGAACTACTTGAAAAAGACTTTCAGGAATGACAAACTTGTACCTCCGTTTATAGTAATCATGGACGCTCACCGGCTAAAATAATGATACTGAAAACCTGGTTTCCGGCAGATGTACTCATACTTTTGACTGGTACTGTACATTCAGACGCCACATGGACGGGCATGATTTCTAACACGAGCACGTGTGCGCTTTAGTGTGATTAACTGTGCAAATACAACCAACACTTTAAATACTGATAACACCATTTTTCCAATGGAAAACTTATGTAACAGTTGCTCATGCTGAACAGGTAGGGGCAAGGGTAAAATGACATATGGCAACGTATAAAAGCACAAGTAAATGGCAATTCATACAATTCCCTATATCACCTCATCTGATTCATATTAAACTTGTTTTTTCGCTTTTGTCCATAAAATGGTTCAGGACCATTGCATCTCGCGAGTAAACAAGAACAAAAACATTAGATTAAAACCATAAAGCCGTTTGTTCCAGAGTACGATATTCACCCGCTTTCAGTCTGTGAATTCTTGGTTAACCATTAAACATTTAAACAATGCCATGGGCAACTCCTGACATATCCGGGTGTACGAATATGAGAGCGGGGCCGTTCGTTAAAAACAAAAAAGAACGCAAACGCAAACAAAACCCAGCACATCCGCGGCCCTTAAATCAGTCCCCAAAATGGGCCAGGGTGAAGACCACCGTCCAGACGTACTGGTGAGGGTTAAGGATGTGTAAAGGATGTGGACGCAAAGACCGGAGAGGGGCCGCACCTCGACCAGGATTTCCCTGCTGGTCAGCTCACAGTTCTCATCAGGGAAGGTCTCACACAGGTTGTCAAAGGTCGCAATGCTGTCCCTGGAATGGCAGATACAACAAAGAATTTATTAACAAAGCCTCATTAACCTGCACAATAGAGCCAACCGAAAGCGAGTCATTGGAATTCCGTAGGCGTGATGATTTAAAAATATTTTTTAATTAAAATTTGTTCCAGCACGGTTTTTTTACAATTAAATCATAAGACAGCATTGGCCAAAGTCACTTTCCCAGTGGAATTTTCTTTTTAAAGAACCCAGTGTTAGCACAGTTAGCACCGACGGCTATGTGCAGCCAACCCTCTATACTCCCAACACCACTTCTTACACACCTGCTCACGGCAGCCCAGGTCTTCCTCAGCCTGTAGATGGCGTTGGATTGCAGAGCCGACAGGATGGCCTTCAGGGAGGAGAAATTCCTCAGCTGCCGGCACTCCTGGACGACAGAAAGGAAAGCCACGGTTACATCCAGCATGGGTCTCTCTGGGGTCCTCCCCCCCGGAGGCTCCCCCGTCCGCACTGCTAACCTGGGCCACGGCGATCCACTTTTCGATGAGCCGCGCCCTCTGGGCGGGGCTGGAAGATGGGCAGGGTGGAGGGGAAGAGGAGGAGGCGCCGGCAGAGGCGGAGGCAAAGGACGGCGCGTGGCACAGCAGCGACGTAATGACCCGGTTGGTGATGGCGTTGAACTGGGCGATGGTGGCGCGAATAGTGGGGGCCAGGTTCCCCTTCTCCTTCTTGTCCCGCTGAGACCACACGCAGCCCAAGCACTGGAACGGGACCACCTTGACAAAGAGTTCCTGAGATGGAGAAAAGTAGATATGTGGGAGGGGATCAAGGTATACTACTGTTAGGCTTCTGTATTACAAGAGCAATGACCGAGGAGTGATCCAGGATGACTGACACTCACAGCGTCCAGTCGCGTGAGCTGCTCAGCGACGTCTTTGACAGGGAGGTCCCCAAAGTCCGTGGGTTCTTGTGTGTCCCCCCACGGATGGGCTTCATCCCTCGATCGTGGCTCTCCCGGAACATCGGGCTCTTCCGCCTGCAAGCACCTCCCACTGATTTCGTTTTCTGCAGGGAAAGGGGCGGGATTTAGGGTGGCGATGATGGGGAGAGGAACCAATCTTATCTCCACCTACTCTATTTGACTCTGCCTGGAATCTCAACCTGCTATAGGGCAATAAATGAAGCGTTTACTGCAAAGTAATTTAGATTATTTCCAGTCTTCATTACAACAACAACAAGGACTCCCGTGTTACTCAGTCGGTAAAGGCACGTATCGGAGCGCAGCCTGAGCTCTAAAGTTTAAACGTCATTGGCCAATGGTGACCAGGAGAACACAATAGTGGCTGGCAGAGCTCCACCAAGATGAAACCAGCAGGGCTTCTCTTGGCTCATCCCAAACCAATGTCTGCCGCGGTCGAATTTAACTCAAACGGCGGCGTCTGGTACCTTCCTCCCGGAACTTCTTCAGCAGAGCCTCGGTGCGCTGTGCCAGGCGGCGGAAGCAGGGGCGGTGGACCAGGTGGGCTGAGAGAAGCCGCAGGGCCCGGTGCCGGGGCGGGTCCCAGAAGTCCTCTCCGTACTCCTCCAGCCAGGTGTGGACGAGGGGCAGCAAGGAGCTGTGGCGGGGGGGAGACAGCAGCCACCAAACTCAGACGCACGTCCCGGCGCCTCTTCAACACCGCTCTCGAAAATAAGGGTTTCAACCATACCTCTTTTGGCAATCGCAGTTGTCCAGTTCGGAAACCAGGTCGTCCCTGTGTAAACAATCAACAGGCCGTTTTCAGTCTCTTTACCCTAGCACACAGGACCGGTGTCACCGTCGCCGTAGGTCAACCAGAGGACCGTGACATCACCACAGACTGTGGATACGCTCCGGTGCCTCTTTAACCCAAGTCAACTTCAGATCTTTAGAGATCTAACACGCCCTAAATCCTAAAAAGAGAGTCGCTATGGTAGCCAGTCAACAACCTAAACAGCCTTGAAGCTATTTTGAGTCTTTGAAAACCTGTCAAACGAAACGTGACCATCTCCCGTTCCAAAGCTTAACTCCTGCCACAGGAGCGGCAGCTCTCACCCTTGACTAATCTATAGTCAGATTTTTTTTTAATTCCCCCCCAAAAAATTGTTTGAAATGTATGCTTTAAAAAAAAAAAAAAAAAAAAAAAAAATCTCAATACGACTTCTTCCAAGGCACGAAGAACGTACTCCGTTTCCAAAGCAGCGTTTCTGTTTGTTATACAATTAAAAATTTGCCACTGAGAAAGAAACGATACAGAACTCCCCTGAGGCAGAAATACAAGCAAGGCAGAATGAAAAGAGGCATAGAATGTTTCAGACAGGAGTGCGTCACCGTGTGGGGGAAACGTCACGCACCTCTGGAAGAGAAGCTCGATGAGCGTATTGGTGCTGGAGAAGGCTCGGTAGGTGGACAGGAAGATGCGTGTGTAGTCGGGCTCCTCGCAGGCCGGGTCCAGTAGCTGTGTCACCAGCTTGTTCAGGGTGGCTGCCTTCACCCTCCGCACCTTGCAGGTGCGGTACTGGACGAAGCCGAGGGCCGGGTGAGCCTCGTCTGGCTCGGTGGGCCGGACGGGGTCCCGGCGCAGCGTTATCCCATAGATGGCCCCGTCCTCCACTTCCTCCCCCCACTCCTGCACTGGATCCTGGGGGAAGACAAAAGGGTGTTTTAGAAAGCGGAGATATAAGTGCAAAAGAAGTCTGGACTGTAGGACAACATAAAGAGGCGGACATGTGAGAAGACCTTATCACTTTCACACGTCATGAGACTAAGCTGATGTATATTAACGTACGCTGTGTGAAGTACACCCAGGTCATACTCCTCGAGCTGCATTGTGCTGTGCAGAATAACAATATCGGAAAGGAACACACGTTATTTTACCGAGTCGCTTCACACTTACATGGCTTTCAAATTTTTAAATCCATTTACACAGCTGTACATTTACTAAAGCAGTTTAGGCCAAGGGTCTTTCTCAGAGGCACAGCTGGTCCTCGCATCAGAGCAAAATATCAAAAAACGCTTTCAGCTTCTTAACCACATCTCCCATCACCCGTCACACACAAAACGATGCGAATGAAGGCTCAGGAGACCAGGGAGTCAGCATGCAACAGAAATACTGTTAGTGTGACCCGTTCCAGGGCACAGGATCCCTCTTTCTTTGACATATACAAGGATGCAGCTCCAGGGTGCAAGCCCATCTCTGGCAGGCTAGGGGCCGAGCAGATGTAAGGGACGCGCCTACGTTTCTTGGTGACTGAACCCTCGGTTGGCAGCAATGACCCAC
This sequence comes from Hiodon alosoides, assembly GCA_025775065.1. NCBI lineage: Eukaryota > Metazoa > Chordata > Actinopteri > Hiodontiformes > Hiodontidae > Hiodon > Hiodon alosoides. The sequence continues at coordinate 1,053 of JAOYSI010008583.1, read as the reverse complement.
TGGTCGAGCCAAGAACACTCGACCTTCACTTGCAGCCGAAACCATGTAAACACACAGACTGCCCGCACTCTCAATGACAGCCACAGCCACATAAAGGGCGTACCCTTGCGTAAGCCTGTGCCAACGGTGATCGGGTAATGCAGAAGATTATATATATATATAATTAAGATGTCACTATTTCTGCTGGCAAGGGTACAGAAAGTCTAGTTGAGAACATAAACCTGCTGACAAAGCCAAATGCAATTTCAAAATAATATGCACGTCGCCTGTGTCAGCGGAGGGGAAGAAAGGAATGTGACAACCTTCCAGTTTTAAAGAGAAGCCGCCATGGTAGCCTAATAATTTGGCTCAAAGGAATTCATAAAGAATTGTTAACAGCGGGTGAAGCAAAATAAACGTCGTGCTCTCAAGTCAATGGCTTAATTTGTGCGACGCTACATTCCTAAACCTGGCGCGTGATACTGAACATCAATTGGTTTAAAGAAAAAAAAATAATGTGTTGGGAATGAAAATGTTTCGCATCCGAAAATCATACGACATGATTATAGCAAGTTTTACAGAGAATATAATTGAAGGAAATTATATTGAATGTCCACGACAACATACATTTTTAAAAAATGAATTCCCCAACTACTATACACCTTCAAAAGTGCTCAAGGATCCCATAGATACACAGAATGCTTTAGCCGAAAAAATGAATCACATTGACAGTCGAGACATTTCGCAGATTGGTGCTGTCTACAGAGGAATCTGAGCACGGAGGTCAACCGAACACTGAGAATTAAAATAACAGGCTAAACAAACAAATACATTGTAGAGCAAAACTATTATTTTAAGCCATGGTCACTGTCTTTAAAATGTATGATAAAGGTTCATTTACTTTTGAGTGTTTTTGGCAGGCAAACAGATTGTTGGTTGAACTGCACCCCTGGTTTCACATATACATATACACATTATACATATACACATTATATATATACACATTATATACACTGTAAAATGTCTCATATATATGTCTGTATAATGGTAAAATTTCCCATTAATCATTAAATT
>JAOYSI010008582.1:921-11432 GCA_025775065.1 Hiodon alosoides | reverse complement strand
GCTTTTGTTGTGTTTACATAATAAAAGTCTTAATTTCCTGAAGAACCAAGTCTCCGTCTCCTAACCACAGTTTTTTATGGAAAAGATTGGAAACAACATTGTTGTTGACATTTCCCCGATGGCTTGTCCGGTAGCCGTGGCTGCGGCACCCGGCGGACTCGGGCTACGTGACCCTTCTTCCCGCATTGTTCGCAGGCCACATCCACGTCCTCGTCTGGCCCGTCCGTTGTCTCGGCAAGGCGACATGGAAGGGCTGGCTTGGGTGACGGCCTAGCGGAGCCGAACACACCTTCGGCGTGAGTCGCTAGCTGCAGCGCTTGGTCGAGGGTAGATGGCGCCGCGAGCCCCACATAGCGACAAAGTTCTTCGGGTAGTAGCCCCCTGAGGAAAGTCTGGAGGGCAAGTTCCTCCTGGACCGCCGGCGGAAAACCCGGATAGCTTTGTCAGACCAGGCAGTGGACGTCAGCGGCTATCGGGCCTAGCCTCTCCCCTGGCTTCCTCTTGAACGCGGTATGTTTTTCCCACCAGGCACTAGCTAGCTCCCCGGCTCCGAACCTCTGCTGCAAGGCCACAATGAGAGCCTCAAAGTTGCACCACTGGTCTTCCGGCACGTCCAGGAGGCCCTGCCGAGCGCCGCCCTCAGGGGCCATGGCTAGCTGCCTCGCCTTTTCCTCCGGGGTCCGGCCCACGCCGCCAGCCGGAACTGGGCCTGGTAGGTCTCCCAGTCCTCCGACCCGTCATACCGCGGCAGCCGGTTTCCGTGAGCCTTCTCGAGGTTGGGTGGGGCCCTCCGCGACGGTCATCCCCCTGGGGTCCCATGGCCTGGTGCTGCACCCTGCCGGAGACATCCAGGCAGGCCCCATCGCCGGCCATCCAAGGCCTCTGTCTTCCAGCCAGCGTGCTCCCCAATGCTGCCCGCCGCTGGTCCGCCTGGCGAGGGGGTGGCGCTCTTCCTGCCGGAGTTGGAGGCTGAGCGAGGCGGTTTCCCTTTCCAAATCTTCCAGCCTCGCTCGCAGCTCGCTCTGCATCGCCGTCTTCTCCCATCTTGGTGGAGTCTTCCTGCTTCGGTGACAGCTCCATGATCCCGGTTCTGACAGTAATGTAGCGTTTTCGGAATGCTACTATCCTTCGGGGTTTGGACAGAGAGTCTGACACCGATTTTTACAGGAAGTAATGCTCTTTATTCACACATGCGCTTACAACCGCATAACAAAGGCAGAACTGGCAGTGGATAGAACTGGTAACACAGGGGAAAACACAGAAAGCCCTCACACAAACGAGCGAATCAAATCACGGTGGGGGAACTAAATCTTTACTAACATAAACACCAAACGATACAACTAACTAAGCTAAACTACAACACAATAACGTCATTAAAATACGGAACTTTCAAAACGCTATTTACATAATAACAGTTTGGGGGCTAAGCTTCCCAACAGCCCCCTCGGGGATGGCCGAACGCCATTGGCGGGGGAGGCGCTGCTTCCCATCCCCGTTACAAAGGTTTGCCTGACATTTATGAAATCTGTTAGGTCCGGATGTATTAGGGATGTGCCAGGCCGTTTAGTATTGTAAGGTTTTTAGGAACAGTAAGAGAGAACATTGAGTCAGATGTCACTACGCTAATATCCTATTAGAATATCTTAAATCAATTAAAGTTATCATTATTGTTAGACTGAAAAACATAAAATTGTAAAAATAGACATCCACTTCAAGTTCTTCAATGTGATTAACATATGATGCCCTTGTAGAAATGATCCATCCTCAGTATGCTCAAACAAGTGCCCCTTTAACTATATGTCTGAAAGTCAAATCAGCCTAACTGTACCTTACCCTCTTGGTGGGTGGTGGTGGGAGTTGTAGGGCTGAGATGCAGTAGCACAAATGGTGAAGACATTGAGTCATACTTAGAGAAATACTGACCTGAATAATTATGGTTAAATTGAGAGCAGTTTGGTTTAAAAAGAACCCTAGGCGTAACGACTGTTCCAAGTCTGAAACAGTAGCTCTCTGAGATAATGCATAACGATTTATATTTCTCAAGTTTAGTGAGGATACAGCACCTCCATATGGAGAAAAGGGGCTGATTCGCCTACTCTTCTGCATGACATTTGGAGCGTGTTTTTTATGTAATTTGACAGCATTCATACAGCATTAAGGTGGTGTAGAACCCCCAATTCTGACATGGCTGTTCTGTGCCCCTCACTAGAGATGGTGATTCCTTCAACATGATTGGATGCGTCTAAACACAGACGGGTCTGGGTGTGATATGAGGTTTGTGCATCTTTACACACCATCTGCCTCAGTGCTACATGTAATTGAAATGAAATGTGGTTATCTGCCTTTTTTTGTACCAGCACACAAAGGAGACACTGGCCTCTCTGTAATGCTGACAACAAGTTTAGAGTTCAGCTGCTCTGTGAGTGTCGAGAGACAAAGAGTGCCCCCCCCCCCCCACCACACACACACACAAACACACAAACACATACACTTGTAACACAGATAGCGGCCTCCCAAACAAACCAGGAGAGGTTAAAGAACAAGGTAAGACGGTTGATGGTTCTAATATTTTAGATATGTTCAGTTTTCTAGGATGATATGTTAAAAAGCATGTTTCATATGTCTAGGTAAAAAGGGTGAAATGGCTCTTATCCTTATTAAAGTTAAAAACAATTGCAAACAATTTTAAATAAAGAGGGAACTGATAACTTATGTCATTTTTAAAAAAGATGAATTGTTGCAAATCCAGAGTAATGTAACTCACTTTAAAAATGACTTTTTATACACAGCTCTCATTCCAGAAATGTACCTTTACAACATGCCCATTGAAAACCTATTGAAACCTCCTGATTTTTCAAAGCGGGATTATTTGTCTCTTCACTCTATTTTCACATTCAACTAACAACACATGGACCTAGCACTGAGGTCTGATTAGTTACTATTTATGTAATCTTTTTTAAAGAGACATCTGGTCACATTTCAAACAAAACTAAAAGATAAGAACATTATTATTCATTCAACTCGACAGCATAGATTTTCTGATCACATCAACTTTTTTCTATTTATTTCCGAATTCAGTATAGACATAGATAATTTATAAAATAAGAAAAATAAACAGTAAGATTTATTAGTGAAGTTTATTTGATATAATACAATTGGAGAATCAGGAAAATTATTCCTCCAGGTAATAACTCTGTTAATAAGCTGTTCTGTGTTTTAATGGCTATCTGCGCTATTCACTGTGTTTTAATACTTATCTATGCTATTTACTAAGTTTAAAAAGGTATCCATACTATTCGCTGTGTTTTAATGCCACCTTTAAGTTAGTTTTCACTCTGCTCTGTTTAAAACGTCTCAGATTTAAGAACTCTGTTCAGAGCTCTCTATTTCATTCAATGTCTGAGTGAAATGTATCAAATTATGTTTCCCTACCAGTCCGTAAATGAAACTAACAGCTGAAATCTCATGCTGTCTAACAAACTTAACCATTGATATGTCAATATTATGTGTTTTTATTTGATGGTTTGTTTTTTCCTTTTTTGATGGATGTTCCCAGCCCTCTATAGTTATAAAAAGATTCTCTTAAAGGCATACATTTCCTACATAAAGCTCTAAATGTGTAAGAGAAAACGTTGGATAAAATGTGTTTTAAAAACCTGGAAATATATGTCTGCTATACTAAGTGAAAGTAATGATATTTGACTGTGCTTTATAGGTTATGACACCAAAGCTCCTTAACCCAGAGAGAGAGAATGAGTATCATGGATTGTAACAAGTGAGTCATCTACTGAATAAAATTAAAATGGCAAATCCCGCTTTGAACAGCCATTTTGGGAAAATTAAAGTGTAAGGGCTGCGTGGTGATTCAGCTGTTGGCAATGGTATTGGGTTCAAATTCAGCTCGGGTCACTATCTCCCTATGTTTGCGTGGGTTTCTGGTGGGTTCTCCGTTTTCCTCCCACTGTTTAAAGACTTGTGCTTTAGGTGTGTTGGCGACTGCAAAATGGGCCCTGTGTGACTGTTTTTTTGTGTGTCGTCGTCCCTGTGATGGACTGCCCTGGGTTAGGCCCTGGGTGTGGAGTTTGGCCCAGGCTGCTGGGTTAGGCCCTGGCTGCCGGGTTACACGCTAAATTTGATAAGCAGTTTTGGGAAAATGTCTTTCACATCAAGTTGTTATGGATGTTGTTTTTCTCAGGATTTATTTTCAGTTTATAACAGATGAATAACAAATAGAATATAGAAAAAAATTATTGTGTGTGGATTTCATCATCTTTTCTGTTAATTTCAATATAACCAGACATAAACGCATCAAATAGTAATGTCAAGTAATGTCTTATAAGTTATGTGAGTGATTTCTTCTAGAGTATGTTCTAGAACATACTTATCAACATACTTATCAACATATTATCGATTATTTGAGTTTTCTGTTGAGTCAGGCAGGTAAAATAAGGAAACATTTTTGGGTGGTTCTATCAAAGAAAGTGCTTTGGTATTTTCTTTTAGATCACTGGATAAATGGAGTGCCACTAGAATTTCAGAGCATAGATATACAGTGAAAATAGCTTAGATTGCTCTATTTTGTTTTAGTTCATAATTCATTAATTAATTAATTTAAGAAAAAAAAAGCTTAAAATTTTAATGCAAATTTTTAAACGCAAACCTTTCCCAGGTTGGTTTCAGCCCTGCTGGTGTAGCATGTACTGTGTAGCATGTAGATCCGGTGTATGACTGAGCTTAGGACCCCACATCCTCTCACTACAGCCCATCAGCAGATTTCCAGCCAGCAGGAAAACAACACACACAACAAAGGCAGAGGGATCACTGAGGGGTTACATGCTCTGCCATTGTTAATCTCTCTGTGATTTTATTTTATTGATTCCACACAAAAGCGTTACAGTCAGTCAAGCAAAAGGGAGCAGTCCAAACTAAGCGCAGACCAGCAGTGTGCAAACACAGGGCCTGATGTTAGAAAGCCTTTTTTTAGTGGGAAGCTTTGTCGGCTGTTTTGGTGAGTAAATGCGCTTAATAATATAGGCATCACTTAAAAAGAGGTTTTAAAATAGTTACCAGTAAATGCTATGGTTAAACTGCAGTTTCTGTGAGCTGTCAATGTTGGCATTGAATTATGTGAAAATATTTTATGGAGTTATTGCAATCTTTGTTTCATGTTGGTTAAAAGCCATGTAGGATTTTGGTTTTAAGAGACTAGCCAAAATAAGTTTAACCAAGGCATTTCATGTGTTAATCTGTAATGGAGTCCAAAGTACACAGAGCTCCACTGAACTGGGTCTAACTTGTTGACCATTGTTAGGCGTACACAGAAATGCAGCTCACTCTGAGAGCTCAGCGGCTGTAATTGTGACACTTGCAAGTACTCCAGTTTGAAGGTAAAGAGAATTTTCATCTCGATAAATGTGATGGACATGTAACTGAGTGATATTAAGAGGGGTTACAGATTAATTATTTCGAAGACATTGAACATCTCACATATACAGTTGTGGCAATCTTTTAAAAGTAAGTTGTTTTTTTTTTGAGAAGGCTGTTCTGACATAATTTAGTATGTCCTAGTCACAATATGAATAACAATCCATGATTTGAAGGGACTAATGCAACTTTGCTTGTGATTTCCTTTTGTCTAAGGTTAGTCTGGGTGAAACTGATTTTTTCTAAAGGTCACTTAGTTAGTTGCAGTTGAATATTAAAACATAAACAGGGCCATCTATGTTGAAGCAAACAAATATGTGCATGAATGAGAGAAAACAAAATTGTCATAGCTAATTATTTTATGTTTTCCTTTTCTATCTTATCTTTCCTATCTTTATTTTTCTACCAATCCATGCTTTCAGGCTTTTTTCTGCAAACTGATGAATGATGTTTTTTTGTGCTGTAGAGTAAAAGCCCACAATGATAAAAATACAAATGACTGATTATGACGAAACTGGCGGTGGTGGTAACATTGACAATATCAAGAATGAAGCAAAAGCTGAGTGAAGTGGATGATCTTATTTATTATGATGGTGATGATGAAGGTGGCATTCTGTGCCGTAGAAACAGTGCAAATTGGGAAGAGATGTCTATGGTGTGTCTAACCGACTTTGAAGAGTACGCCAAGGAGCATCTCTCCAAGGCGACCTGGGACTACTATGCAGCAGGAGCAGACGAGTGCTGCACCAGGGAGGACAATCTGCTGGCATTCAAACGGTAGTGAACACTATCAGTACTGTTGAAGTACTACTGAACAGTGACCCTACTAAACCCTGTCTCTACTGCACACCGATAAAACTGCTGAACCCTGACATTATTTACCTGAGACCATGCTAAGCCTTGGAAGTATTGATCATTGACATTGGCAATGCTGAATACTGGAGAATAAATCTACTGAACACTGGGAGGACAGCTGAACAGTGACATTGCAAGACATTTGCTGAAGACTCCAACATTAATGCTGAATACTGACTTTACTGAACACTGCTGAACACAGGCTAGATTATCAGACCTTTATGCCTCAGGGACATTCAGACTATTTTTTTAAATTGTGGACAGATAAGCAGGCTGTTCAAAACTAATACAGAAACAAAAGGTAAATTAGAGTGAATGCTGAGGCTCCCAGCTGGGTAATAAATGACATGCCATGTTGTTCGGTTTGCAGGATTCGCCTCCGACCTCGGATACTGCGTGATGTGTCAGTGTGCGACACTAGGACAACGGTTCAGGGCACAGAAATCAGCTTCCCTGTTGGCATTGCGCCCACTGCCTTCCACTGCCTTGCCTGGCATGAAGGAGAGATGGCAACCGCCAGGGGTAAGATGAAAAATCTCAGACTATATCAAATCAGGTCATATGATTCAGTATGCCACAGCTCCTATCCAATTAATTGTTTCAATTAATGAAATGAAAAGCAGGAGATTCAGCAACTCTTGGGTTTAGGTTTAGAAGTTCTAAACTTGCTTCAATGGCAAGGGACTTGTAGAGAGATGGACTGGACCAACTGACATGAGCCACGGTCTTAAATAAGCCTTTCTCTCACTATTTCTTCCCCTCCAGCCACTGAGGCTGTAAATACCTGCTACATCACCAGCACATACTCCACCTGCTCCGTGGAGGAGATTGTGGCAGCCGCGCCTGGGGGCTACCGCTGGTTCCAGCTGTATGTGTACCGTAACCGCAAGGTGTCGGAGCAGATCGTGCACCGTGTGGAATCCCTGGGGTATCAGGCGCTGGTGCTCACCGTGGATGTGCCCTACACTGGAAAGCGCCGCAATGACATCCGTAACCAGTTTAAGCTCCCACCGCACCTCAGAGTGAAGAACTTTGATGGCATCTTTGAGGTGACAGCAGAAAACGAATCAAACACATATCCTCCCCTTGATTCACTCAATTTATAACAATAACTATTTACATGGCACCAGACCTCCTTTGTGAGTCTTAGGAATCACAGCTCTTGACCTGTCCACCTTTCACTCCTTTCAGTCTTCTTCATATCCCTGCACGTGTGCACAGCCCACCCAATCTCTTTTGTTGTCGTGACCTGTAGGAGAATGTTGGTCCGGAGGAGTACGGAGTTCCTGCCAACACCCTGGATCCCTCCATCAGCTGGAAGGACATCTATTGGCTGCAGTCCATCACCCGCTTGCCAGTCATCATCAAGGGAATCCTGACCAAAGAGGATGCAGAGCTTGCAGTGGAGCATGGCGTGCAAGGCATCATTGTGTCCAACCATGGTGGTCGACAGCTAGACGGGGACCCTGCCACCGTAAGGGACCTAACATCACATTGAATGACTTCATTATAGATCATATAACAATAAACACACATGCAATCTCACATACACAGAATAAAACACACAAACACATGCCTAAACATGCATACACATAATCGCACACAGACATCGATACCTGCAACCTAAAATAAAAGCCTGGATGTGAGTTTGAGAAAACAGCCTTAACACCCCCAACTCCCCCCCGCCAACAGATAGATGCGCTCTCTGAGATTGTGGACACTGTCCAGGGCAGGATTGAGGTCTACCTGGATGGGGGAATCCGGACTGGTAGCGATGTACTGAAGGCCCTGGCACTGGGGGCCAAATGTGTCTTCATTGGCAGGCCAGCTGTGTGGGGTCTTGCATACAAGGTAATATTATACATTATTTCTGTACTTCACATACACCCTTACTGAGGAACATATATGGCTCATTTCTACTGGTTTATAGTCACCTCAGGTTATTTGCTCAAGAGTAGAATGACATGAATAAAAAAGTAGTTATACAATAAGATTTAGTACGAATTACAGGAGCCAATAATGAATTAAAGTCGACTGATGGTCACTAATAGACAATCAACTTGGACGAATGACTGACTGACTGAAAAGGTTAACTGATCAACACTGACATTCTGTGTTCATCAGGGTGAAGAGGGGTTGAGGGAAGTAATGCAGATTCTTAACGATGAGTTCCGCCTGTGCATGGCCCTCGCTGGTGAGAAACTTTAGCCTCATCAATTACAAAATCTCCATTTCACCTAGTATTCCTTGTTTGTTAATTTATTATCATAATGACAAATTACTGGATTGTGTAGCTACATATGTAGATGTGCATATCAACAGTGGCTTACACCTGTTGATCCTTTTTATGATCAACTTCTGTTCTGATGGCTGATCAGCCCTGAGGGCAGATTTAATCTGATTGGTTGACCTTTTACCACTGAAAGGCATTGTTAAATTTGAAACACAGAGTGCCAAATTAATCTAAGCAGATGTACTTAGTTGTTGGGCAATTAATTAGCACATAACTTTGTATAAGCATAAGCATCACACTTTCAATAGAAAATCTCAATTTAAGCTGCAATTTAGTTAAGGGTTAGACTTTTAGATCTGTGTCTGGGAAAAAATTATTATTATTATAAAATTATTCTGAATTTTATCTGAGAAATTGTTGCCACCACTAGGATTTTCTTCCCTTAAGGTATTGGCAAAGGTCAGAACCCCAGGGTCAGAACTAGGCAGCAGTTGGGTGTTATCCATATGGTCTGCTTGTAGCAGCAGAAAATTGCATGTAACACAGAATCTAACTGCAACCTAATCTATACCTGGCTTGCCCCATTAGTAATAATAACCTTCACGCGCCTTTCATCATCCTTCATGACATTTCTTCCCTCAGAACAACTTTCATTCCATTCAACAATCACATCAACTTATCATATGTGTAAATAAAGATGAGGATTCGCTAATGGTAATGTGTTGAAGGCATTTGATTGGGTCGCATCATTCATAGGTCACGTCTCATTAAAAAGTGTCAACGAGCGTGGTTTACAATGTTAAACTTCATCCATTCGTTACAGCTGGATATTTACTGAAGGAAGGTCTTAATATACCATTATAATTGTCGGGATCTGTGTTTTAGCCTAACGACATTTAACTAATTTAAAGTCAATGGTCTGTTCATTTCCACCAGGTTGCAGGAATGTTGCTGAGATCAACAGGAACCTAATTCAGTTCTCCAAACTTTGACCTGGATAGGTGATTGAGAGGGACTTCTGCTGTTCTGAATATATATCACAGAAACCTATCAAGTAATCACTGTTACATTATTCTGTGGGAATAATGGAATTTCGGTGAACATCTTGAGCTGTAAAAAAAAAAGCTGACTTAATGCAACATGTGGTACCACCCTATATCTCCCTATATCTTATTACAATTACGAGTTATAACAGGGTCTAATGAGATCATAGATATTGAACTACCTTATTACTTTTTGTATGTGTGGAACACAAGACTTACACATTACAGCATTTTTATCTAGTGTTTATTCAATTCCCTTATTCTAAATAGCACTCCCAGTCATGTAATTCTATATCTATTTGATTGAGTCTGGGTATGGTTTCGGGTCTTCCTAACTAAGGGAAGATAGTGACTAATGTGTGTAAGTGGTTTGAAGGTGGTTTGGTGGGAAGTCCTGACAGATTAAATAACAAGCAAACATTATTTTTGAAAACTTTCTTTATTGCGACTGACTAATTGTGATGTGAAAAAAAAATTGTGCAGGTGACTGTGAGAGAGGATCCTTCATAGTCTGAACACTCTTAGGAGTGTTCTGGCCAAGGATCAGCCATCACTGCAATGCAACTGCACCACCAAGTGCAAGCTGATGTCATCTCTGCCTATGGACACAGTGTGATAAAAGACTTCACATATCAAGAATTAAAGAAAATTCTGTGCTTGCGGACTTGGTCAACTTTTGCAAACCGAAGACAACATTAAAGGTGAATGTTCAACCCTAAAACTAAGAGGAGAGCTGAAGTACGTTAACAAATCCACTGTCCACAGGATAATATTGGATGCATCCTTCAGCTTGTTGATCAAATGTGAAACACAATACTGGAATCCAATGACACAGAACTGGTAAAAGGGGGGGGGGGGGGGGGTTTGGGAAAAAAAAAAAACAACACAAAGTATAATAAGAAAAATGAAAAAAAAAAACGACCGGTAAAAGGGAAAAAAGTTAGAAACAGAGTTGC
>JAOYSI010008581.1:0-11433 GCA_025775065.1 Hiodon alosoides | reverse complement strand
CTTATAATTTCCACTATATAGACACTTATATTAATTGAAAAGTAATGCTTTTTCATTCTATGCTATAACTCCGAGAAATTACATATCATGTGTATAGTTGTAGCATATTTAATAAAAAACTGGAGGAGCCATCTTTCTTTCGAACAAATTGGTATCTGCCTGCTTAGATCTAAACAAGGAAAACCAGCTTCCAGCTAAAACAACAAGCCTTTCAAGATGATGTACACATTTTTTATGAGGTGTTATGAGAAATTCTGCACTCTGACCATTGATAATTAGGGTCGAAAATACACTCCAAGTCAGAAAACAGGAGTATTAATTTACAACTCTAAATAAACATGCTCAGTGCTTTTACCAGGTGTAAAAGTCTTAAATCTCATTGATATTTGTGTTTATAAATGAGTGCTTCTTTGACTACAACTCTTCCTGGGATTTTAGTTAACCTTTAAAGTAATCTATACAGCAAAACTGCCAGTGTTAAATCAACTCTGACAGTGCTCACATGGAGTTGACATATTTACTGTCAGTGTTGATTAAAAACAGGTGGTTTTGCTGTGTCGTTTTAGATACACAGCAAAAACACAGTTGACTTAGTAGCGATTTAGTAACTGCTATTTGAGAGATTAACTGTCTTCCAGTACCATTTAGGACGTGGAAAACTAAAAAAACTAAAAAAACATTGTTATTTTTTGGTCACTCTGGACTCCTCTTATACAAAATTTAATTTCAAGAGCTCTGTTGAGAATAAGACTATGATCAATTCTTTGACGGGAGCAGTATGTAACTGGTAGGCGTGTTTCATATTTAAATTTTATTCTTAATATTGTCTTCTTTTATCATTACTTGTGGGGATGGCCGGTAAGTAAAAGGTTAAACGCAGTGATTTGTGATGTTATGTATAGATTATTATGTGAGGTGTGGTTAAACAGAATCATATGACAACTAAGTCTGCTGCAATTCATTTTCAAGGATATACCCAGGACCTGCAGGGTTTGAGGAACACAATTATTTTCCCTTAGACATCTTATTCAGAATAATTGGAAGTTAAAAGGTGATATGGGAATTATGTGAAAGGCCTGAGAAGAACTACAATTTGGGTTTCAGGAACAGTTGAGATAAATAATTTATTAAAAGGAGTAGTAGACTGTTTTTTGGACATAAAATCAAACGCTTTGTCCTGAAAATCGTTTCAGCCAAGGACAAGTGCATTCAGTCATTCCTTCAGTTGTTGATTAATCCTGACAAAGTCTTTCATTGTCAGCCAGTTATTACAAAATACTGACAACATATTTCATTTTCAGTCAGCATTCAATTAATCTGAAAACACCTTTTTTAGTCGGGTATTGATTAAACCAGAAATCTTTCATTGTCACTCGGTTATTGATTGTCAAAACATCCATCAGAATCAATGAGACGGCTGTTGGTGATACTGCAAACTGAAAAAATATGCACTGACCCTCTGGTAATGGGGGTTGGAGCTGAACCCGACCTCCACAGTCTTGCTTGGCCAAGGAAGGACAACAAGTATCTCAAATAGTTACAGAAGTCATTAAATGCACTTATATAATATAACTTGCACCTTTTGTAGAAATCTATACCAGAGGGGAAGCTAACATTAATGCCTTGAAAAGCATTTCATAATTCCAAAATTCATTTGCATCAGCAAAAAACGACAGTTTGAACGGCTGAATGTGCCGGTCGTTAACCTCAAGCTCTAGTGAGGCTGCCGTGCCCAGTTGCTCCATGTTTTTCTAACGCCTGCAATTTTTGCTAATTACTCCACCTGGAATGTTTCTGAGATTAGGTCATGTCTACAGTGCGCCTAATCTGCAGTGGCGTAAAAGTGTGAAATATCTTAATGAGATCGAGGACTGTTGAAATGCGGGTCTGGCTGCCCGTGGATGCCTCAGACGGTGGCACATTATTTTATCCAACAGCGGGTCTGTATGTGATTTTTCTATTAACAAGTAATAAAATGTATTACTTTAAAAAAAAACGTGCGTCTGGATGGAGATTGCAGAGTGTTGAAATATCGGTCCAGCTACCCAAGGATGTTTTGAAAGATGGCTTAGTCAACAAGAGTCGGTATGTGATTCTGCTATTACAAAGTGCTTAAGTGAACAAGAACTGTGTTTGGTTAAAACGAGAGGCCTGCATCCAAGTCGAAAGTCTTTTTAATAACGGAGAGACTGGTCTCTTGACAGCTTGATTGCCTCTGACCACGAACTTCCGAGACGGCGATGTATCACTGGGGGCCACTTTTTTAGGTGTCAAATCATTTGGAAAACACATGTATTGAGAAGGAGGTTCTGGGATTTTTCGTTCTTGGTCCGTCTCTTTTCCGCCTCTTAAAAGATCCATCATGGAAATACTGTCGTGGATAAATAGGCAAGTGGTCAATGCTCACATTAAGAGCTTGCGGACAGCGATGCCCCCAGATTAGTGATGCGAGTGTTTTAAGTATGATAGAAACACTGGCATTCCCAGGAATGCCCAATGAAAGTAAACAAGCCAGCAGACCAGCAGAAGGGGCCGTTTCTTTGTACTCACCGCCACTTGCGGTGCTGAACAGCCCTGGGCCCTGGCTCTGTTTCTGCTCTCGGGCCAGTACCAGGCGCAGCCCTTCCCCGAGCTATGCGCCCGCGCTTGCCAGGACGGGGCCGTTTGAAATCTGAGGCCCAACCAGCTGCCAAGCCACTGGGCCACGATGGCGCGCTCCTGTAGGAAAAAGGACCATTGTTCAGAGGAGCTGGGACCTCGGCAGCCTTTTTCAGTCAGTAAAATAATCTTCTTTTTTTTTATATAAACTGGGGGGATTTTGGTGGTCACCAGAGGTCATCTCCTAGTAATTCCTGATATGACAAAAAGAGGGGGAAAGGCGGACAGTGAGTCATTTTGTGCCGGGGGCGCAGCCCGTAATAGTAATGGCGCAGCCCGTAATAGTAATGGCGCAGCCCGTAATGGTAATGGCGCAGCCCGTAATGGTAATGGCGCAGCCCGTAATAGTAATGGCGCAGCCCGTAATGGTAATGGCGCAGCCCGTAATGGTAATGTCCCGGGCTAGCCCATGTCCCAGCATCGAAGTACACACTGCTTGGTGTGAAATTCTCTCCAGCCCCCTCTCTCCGTTTCAGTTACGGTTTATTGATACTGGATTCCCAGGGATTAGTGTCCGTGTAAGGGGTCTTGGTTTTGGAGGGAAGCGAAGAGAAGTAGCAAGCTAAATCCTTAAAAAAAAAGTGACCAGAAAATGGTTTAAACCAATTATTTCTTTGCAAAAGCTTTACAGTGTGTCATAAGCACAACATACGTGAAACATACATTTTCATAAATATTTAATGGCTTGAACTTTTTTAATGCATCTAAAAACAATTTCTTTAATACTTAATATTAACTCAAAGAGTTAAAAGAGAAATTATAGCTAAACAATATGGTATATTCATTCTGTCTCCGCATAGCGTCATACAGTGTTTCATAATATAATTTGCTGTAACATAAAAACCCCCATGGTGCATATTTAAATGGCTAGGAAAACATCCCATTGGTTTTAACATAGTGATGTTAAACAAGAGCTGCCACTCACACAAATGTAAGTAATCGTCTTACATGAGCTGCTTGAACCAGCAGAGATCAGAGGGCACTATGTGTCCATCACTGAATATAATTCTTAATTCATGCATTTTAGTAGTCTATAAACTATGAGAATAAAATATATATATATATATATATATATATATACTTATTTAATCATGAGCAGAGACAAGCAATGATGTTTATAAGAGGCTTTAAAGAATACTGTGTTTGAGCAAAATGAATTGTTCTGTAAGTGTCAAATTGTATATTTTCCACAATCACAGTGCTAAAAGTTAAACCATCTGGAATAAATTGCCTTGTTAAACAGTTTGTACACTAGAACCCAAGAACATAATACTGGACTTAATTGTGAGTGGGGCAAAACTATATGCTGGCTTATGTGATTTCGTGCTGAACAATTATCCATCTCACGTAACTCCAAAGAGATTTTCAACCTACATAAAAACATTTTTTAAAACAGTGTTAATATTGTTTAATTGCCCATAATACTTTAAAATGCTCTTTTCAACCTAACAGTATTTGGATGAGGGGTCTGTTGTCGTCAAAAGCTTTGATTATTGGCTGGGTTGCACACACTGCTTTGAAAGCCCATTGTTTGCAACTGAGCAAGGAGCCAGCTGAAGAAATATAATGTTTATAATGATTCTACTCATTAAAAGTAGCAGTTTAATGCATTCAAGACCTGGGTGGGCATATTGGATAGGAGCATTTATGAATCATTGCTGCCGTTCAAAGTTCATTTTCTTAGCAATAGAAGTTAGAAAATGTTTTTCTTTCAAGGTATTCCCTTTGTTGCTCTCCATTCAATTGAATTTGGATAAATTCAACCCTATGCAGAAATAAGCAGTCCACCAGACCCCTGAGTATGTTAGAAGTCCCAGTTGAATGTGACTTGGCGCCAGTCAAGCCACCGTCATCTCATAAAAACGTAGTCTCAATGCTCAATGCAAACACAGTTAAAGGGCTATGTTTAAAAACACATCCGTTTTCGAAACTATATCACCGCAAATTCTTATCATAGCCAGTATGCTTTCCAGTGTCTTCCCTTTGTTCTTCCTTCTAATTGTGGATCGTTATCTCTGCTTAGATTGATTAAACGTCAAAACTCTCCTCTTGGCCATTCTCAGAGATCACTGTTAAAACTTGACCCCACCGTTCATAAAGGATTGTTTTTTTAGTTTTTTTTAAACACTGCAGGCTTTCTCCTAAAATATGACACAGGCTAACCCATATATTCCAGAGTGCTGCGTTACTGTGGTGTATGATGTAAAGCCCTTTTGGACACTGTTGTACACTATATGTGTTGTTCAAGATCAGTTTTCAGCCGTTTTTTTGTCCACTCATCACCTTCTGGATGGAGACAAACGCAGCGGAAACGAATGGCCTTTTTGTGACCATTTTAACAAAAGGAAAGCGGTAATTTCCGCAAATCTCTTATTATATGACATGTTTATTTCCGGGACATTGTCCATCGGTTTATGTTCAGGAACAATGCCCAAGTTTCTCAAGTTATACATGAGAAATCTGCACTTTAATGATAGTGTTCATATTCAAACTGATTTTGAAGATGTTCTTCCTGCATGAGTTGACTTGAATTATGTTCCCAATTGTGAGCAGACAGGATGTTTGGAGACACATGCTGTACGTGACAACAAACCACCATGACGCAAACATTTACTGCTCAATCCGATTCCCGTATACAGAGCTTGATATTCTGAATTTAAGGGTGAATTAATGACCTGTCGGAAAAGGGTGCCAGATAAATGTGTTCTCTTAGCTAAATATCTCCATGGCAACGGTGGTCACATGCTCTTAAACCACTGTAAAAAACTGTGTAATAATAAACAGCTCTAGTTCATTTTAAATGGTACTTTGAAAAATTGTTGAGTGAATGTATGTATGTGAAATGGGGTCTGCAATCTTTGGTCTTAAATTCTATCACAGTTAATGCTTAAAGTGTGTGTTTATAACGTTGTAAATGTAAATTGTAATTTATTTAAAAGGCATTGGTTTTGTTATCATCCCCTTCTTCCACAGCTAATGATTCACTGATTAGTACGTGCTTTTAAACTGAACGTTAAGTGATCTGTTTTTGTTTCCTTTACACCCAGTTTTTGGCAGGTTCAGTTTTTATTTTTTAAATGATTAATACTGTTAACAGTTAATGGTCAGAAGAATGGGTTTTCCTTTGAAGGATCATTCATCCGTTCAATGAGGGAGATCAATTAAAGTGTATGATTGTCACGTAATCCAAAAAAACAGATTGAAGACATTCAAACCATTTGGCCAAAGTCCTGCACTTTACTAAGAAAAGAAGATTGTTAATCTCCCATTTCATTTCATACTGACATGGATATGTTTTACCATTCCTTAAATTGTTGCTTTGTCGCAGTAGGATTTGGGTCTGGAGAGCCTAAGAAGGAAGCCACTGAATGCATGTTAATTTACATTGAACTCACGAAGCAGAGCTACCTCAGTTCCTGGCATGCTCGGGAAGGCGATTTATGATGTTTTTGGCTGAAGGAACACTGAGCCAAGGGGTTTTTCCAGAGCTGAGAGCATTCGGTAGAAATTGTTTCTGCCACTTTTTCTGACCCCAGCCATTTCCATGATTATTTCGCAAACACTGAGGTAACATATAAGATGGATTACAAAAATAGCGGGTAATCAATAAAAGCTCGCGCCAGGATTCGCGGTGACATGTGCGCTCTTTGCAGCAAAGGCACCCTCAGCAAAGCAATGCTGGACGATTCTCTGGCAAGTCCAGGACGCAGGTGTCAACACCACAGGCACATTTCTGTCTGGCGGTTAAACCCTGGAGCTCCCGTCCCACTTGTTCTGCCTTTTCTAAGAACTTTATTTCTTCTTCAAAAGCTTACCTGTAATGAATCTTTTAAAAAACATGTATATAAACACCAGGTCACAACAATGCGCCTTGGAACAGGGCCAAGCCAATTGGTTTCAAAATGCCCTGAAAACGATCCAAACCCGGAGCGTTACCATATGAGCACAGCGGGATACTACTGACTTCGGCGGTATACATATGGGGGAACCTTCGTTCCCAAATCCATTGCTGCAACCTCTCTGCTTTTTACATCGGAATCATTTAATTATACACTGGTGACTTAGTTATTATGACATCATAGTGGAACAAACTTGCAGGTGAGGTCTTGGATCCCTTTCAACGCCTATTCAAATGTGTTGACCTAACCTCCCTTTTGGATCAAAGCTAAATTCACAGCAGAGTATTATTGGCTTGACTGACCTAAAGAACAATGGAATGAGGCACCAAAACAATAATTAAACCGCAGGACAAATTAAAGCCAAGTTTAATATACTATGGGGAACTGTAGCTTCTCATTATAAAAATAAGTGGGGAATAATTTAACTAATGCCAATGCCAATGTGTGGGTTCGCAAGCATCTCTGCTTGACGTCCCACAACGCTTATCCTGCCGCTTTGCCAAACCTTTCTATCCAACAAAACTCTTTTTCACCCATTATACTGCTTGGGTCTTCACCTTTTGGTTATAGGAAGCTAAATGACACGTCATGCTTTAAGGTAACCCCGGTTCCTTGAATAACCCTGACGGAGATTGGCGTGCACATTTATCACTGAACTGCGTGGATGGAGAGATGTTTGCTGGAACGAAGCAGAAGCTTAGTCACAAGGCGCCGGAGACAGGGTGACCTCTTCCACCCTGGTGGAACGTCAGACACAACATCAAGCCGCAGAGTCAAGCATTAGGAATCAGTAGTGAGACGACTCCAATGACTTCAAGCACAATGAGACAACAAAGCCTGGGCAGCCTCCCAGATTTAGATGTCAAGACCCGTCTAAGTGGACCTGTTGCCGTCAGGGTCAGTGCCAGTAACGTAATTCGGAGCAAAAGCTGACGATGAATGTACAAACAAGGGTGTGGGAAAACTGAATAATGCTCCACTGTAGCACCACGTAGCTCGCTTTCCTGTGGAGAAAAGCACAGAAAATACACTCCATATAATCACAAAGATATCTTAACTTAATCTATTAAAACGCTGAGCAGCAGCAAAAACGTTTACTTCTCCCAAAGGGCACCTACAATAGTCCGAGGCTTCCCTGAACACACAACGCCTTGATGCTAGGCAGCGAAGACGTAACCAAGCACAAATCTTCCGCAAATGTATCAAGTGACTACACAGAATACACAATAAAGATCAGCAATTTCAGCAAGATATGCTCAACTATGCTCGTTTGAAGGGCGGTCCTCTGATTCATTGTAGTGATATAGGAATTCTGCGAAATTCAGCATAAATGCTTCAGACGTTCTGGGTTCTTAAAGGGAAATAACACATTAGCAATGGTTTGTATTTGGCATTTGTGAGTGAACCTTGCTCGAGAGCACGTCAGGGTTATCCTGTACAAAACCGAGATGCCAACTCACGAGATCAAGGCCCTTATAACTGCTGTGCGTGCCTACTCCTACTGCACTGATATGATAAATGATCTGTGTGACTTTTATAAACAGCTTATAAGTGTGAGTGTATAACATTCTAGTATTATTTCACAACGCGTGAATTGTTGCCAAACAGGTGGTAAAACTGTTGCCACACTCCATGCCAAAAACAAAAAAAATAACTAAACAGACGGTGTGCAATTTCAGCTAAATAAATTCTAATAAACTACTGACAACTGGCACTTTAAGCTGCCCCATTCTGTTGTGTTCCTTCAAACGACAATGACACTAGTGTTACAAGACAAATTTCATTAGAGTAAAGAAAATAGCAGAAACAGCTCCAATACGGTTTAATGTATGCCATATGTTTACTGTTGACTCCACACAAACGACAGGAAAGCAAGGAACTGTAACAAAACAAGTTGAGGAAATGGATCATTTTAGAGGGCTAACTTTGTGACCTCAAATTCCATATAAATGATAGAGTTGGAAACGTTTTTTGTTTGTCTTTTTCATCCAAACTGGACAGCATTTAGCAAAATGGAAAAACCCGGAGATTGTTAAAGGTTTTATTTTATGTTCATTTAGTATTTCTACCTTCACTCCCGTTTCAGTAGTAGATTCCAGACTGCTCATAACTAATTTGATCATTAAAGGTCATTAATCCAGTTGTGATCCCAGTCAGATCAATCGTTCTTTGGCTCTCTGTGCAAGGCTGTTGAGAGTTTGTTCACTGGCCCCTGAGAAGGGGGACCAACATTGTGTCAATTCCCTGCACTATTACAACAAAATGGTAGTTTGGCACCAACGTGACTAGCAGAGCTGCTTTAAGCTTTGAATAAGAACTTGCTTTTGCCCTATTTTATTTGCCACTATACACTCCACTCTAAGGTGGTATCATGATTAAAATAAAAACTGCCTCATTATATTTTAACTCTTCATTCACGCTCTGTGTGTTTCTGTTTCCACGTGGATTGCCAAGCGGGACGTCCTCATCAGGTCGAACTACAGGAAGGTCATGTACGAGTTATTAGTTTGGCAAAAAAAAAAAAAAACATTGCTATGAAGAAAAGGGACAGCTCAAAACTCTCAAAACACAAAGAAGTGAGAATTTTATCTATGTAGGCTCATTTATCTTTCATGTATGACGCTTACATCGTTCTTATTTTTTTATGTACAATGTATTGATTACAATATATTGATTGCAATGTATTGACTCATATAATATGAACAATTTTATATTTCCTGAACCTTCCTTAACTCAAAGCACAGTTTCGCAGCACTAAGCCCCATACAGGGTGGACCATGTTTGAAGTTACCGAGTATGAAATTTTGACCCGTTTGTGAGAGTACCTGATTGTGTTTCAGTTCTTTTTGTAGGAGAAGCGGTTTTGGATAAATGATAAAAGTATCATCAATTATCACAAGACAATATTATGCCTCAAGAACATGAAAAATAATCTCACTCTTATGGCAGAACTATTTGATTATAAAGTAGAGAGCAGACACCAATTACAAGCTTAATTTCACGATGGAGGAAATTTACTGCAATGGCCCATGGGACATAGAATGTTTTACGAAAAAACGGAAGACAGTATTTAAAGTGAAAATTCTTTGCAAGACATAGAAACAATTTAGAATTTATCATACATATGATAGTGAGCCTCATTATATTGACTATTTTAACTCTTTATTAGCGGTCTGTATGTTTCTGTTTCCACATGGATCGCCAACCAGGACATCCTCATCAGCTAAAAACATTAAATACTTTTAAAGAAATTGTCATCTCTTTGCAACCAGGCAGAGGTACAAAAGGGTCCAGACAAAACCAACGTCTAAATGCAATGGACAAAAAGTTCTTATTCAAAATCAGGTTCTCAGACAATCAAAGGTCAAACAAAATGGGGTTATATCACAAAAGCCAGATCAAAATTCTGAAGGACTCAGGTTTTAATTCATTCATTCATTCATTCATTCATTCATTCAATTTTATTTTAATGTATTTTTTTTCTGGGTTGGCTCAAACAAGCTACAAACTACCGCCAACAGGTACACACTCCCCTCAGGTACACACTCCCCTCAGGTACACACCCCCCTCAGGTACACACCCCCCTCAGGTACACACCCCCCTCAGGTACAAACCATAACTATGAGCTCTTATGCTTTTGCTGATTAGACCATCGACTCCAGCTGTACTAATCAACCAGCTGAGGACTATTGGCAATCAGCAAGACAGAGGAGGAACCACTGTCTTAAAGGGGAGGAACCACTGTCTTAAAGGGGAGGTACCATGGTCTTAAAGGGGAGTTACCGTGGTCTTGAAGAGGAGGTACCAAGGGTCCCTATCCACTGTTGTACCACAGTGTGTGCAAATTGCAGAACTGCTAGAATAAAATATCGTCAATAACAGGTAAATTGTGCAAGACGAAATGCTTTTGAATCATAAGATGTTTCTGTTATCATACGAATAATGCTAGATTTTGTGATTTATTTTCCAGTCTGCTTCATTGTCAGTGTACCAGGGTCTACAATTCACATTAATGCCAGAGATCATATAAATCAATTTAAATAAACACTGAATAAACACCTGAATGCGGCATGCATTCCTGACCACAGACCTCATCTTTGGTAGATGTTATGCATGGCCCAGACAACATCACAAAAATATTTGTTTCTATCGTTTATTTTGCGGATTTCTAAAAACAAAATGAAAAGCTTCATCCCCTTCTCCTCTGATTATAAATAATGATGCTTTCAGAGTTTTCAAGGTTTACCGAAAGGTCAATCTGCCAGATCAAGGTGTCAATACTCGAGAAGTTTGTGTTTGATTTAGAGGAAACGACAACTCTGCCCCTAGTGTCCTGGGGTGTGTTTTCTGTGCTTTTATATCATGCTTGTATGCCTGCAAACATTAACTAGCTAGCTAGCTGAATTCAACATTTTTTTTCATTCAGAATATTGATGCGTAAGATTGTTTTGAAGCATACAGGCCTTTTCCATTATAAACGAGAGCTGCCCCTCATATTTATTATGCGTGCATTTTGTTTTATTGAGGAAAATGTGGTGTTATAATTAAGACAAGCAGTGCACCCACCATGTGCTGAGAAAGAAAAGTTGTGGAAAAGTGATATAACTCATCAGCTTCCCATTTTTCAAGCTTATTCATTTATTACCTCAAGGCCAAAGTCTGTATAAAGAGTTTGTTCTTTTAACTATCAGGGTCTAATTTCAAATTGTGTGTGATTTCCATATGTTGAAAGGAGGAGATGTAGTTTTCTCTCTCTCTCTCTCTCTCTCTCTCTCTCTCTCTCTCTCTCTCTCTCTCTCTCTCTGTCTGTAAATATATCCTGTTTTAAATAATAAAAATATATATTAAAAGATAAAAAAAAAATTGTTAATAAAAA